>QFDD01000253.1:0-58640 GCA_006871305.1 Vachellia collinsii | reverse complement strand
CTCGGTGTAGAGCTCGACACCTTGAGGGGAACATATGAAGAAGGCACCAAGTTCTCCATTGCTTTCAATGATGCAAGTGAAATAACTGTACTTCGTTATGTTGATATCTTCTGGAAAATCAAGCGGTTCATGCACATAGGATTAGAAGCCTCATTGAGCAAAAATGTCAAAGTGATAGACGAATTTGTGTACAAAATAATCAAAAGCAAGATCGAGCAAGTCCAGAAGTTACCAGATGGGCCTGCGAGGAAAGACGTACTGTCAAGGTTCTTAGACTTGGAAGAGACAGATCCAAAGTACCTTAAAGACATCATCCTTAGTTTTATCATTGCCGGAAAAGACACGACTGCGACAACAATGTCGTTTTTCCTTTACACTCTCTGCAAATATCCTCATGTGCAGGACAAGATTGTGGAAGAAGTCAAAGAGGCTACCAAGCTAACAAATTTTTCAACTGTTGAGGAACTTGCAGATAATATAACTGAAGAAGCACTTGAAAATATGCAATATCTGACTGCAGCTTTGACCGAGACACTCAGACTCTACCCAGCTGTTCCATGGGTAATGCAACATATACGCATGGGACATGCATAGTGGTCCCCCCCCCGGGCAAAATTACACCAAAGTCTCAACTAAGGAAAATAATATTTGAAAAGGCTTATAATTTGTCAATCATGCCACTTCCACTTGTTATTGACAAGTTATGAGACTTTTTAGATATTATTTTTTGTAATTAAGATCGTGGTGTGATTTTCCTTTTTTCTAATGATGAGAATTGAATGTTTTGTTTTTCTAACAATGACATAATAAGATGTTTCTGTGACAGGATGGTAAGATTTGTTTCTCAGATGATACATTGCCAGATGGATTTAGTGTAAAGAAAGGAGATCTCGTTTCATACATACCTTATGCCATGGGCAGAATGAAATACCTGTGGGGTGATGATGCTGAGGAATTCAAGCCAGAGAGATGGCTGGACAAAAATGAAAAGTTCCAGCAAGAAAGTCCTTTCAAATTCACAGCTTTTCAGGTAACCAATTATGCTAAGGTCTAAGCACCAGACCAGCATACTTCAACCTTATTCCCTCTTGTCCTAAACATAGGAGTTAGTTGAAAAGTTTGTTTTGGTCCTAAATATAAGATTCTAATCTTCTTTGCAATATTAATAATTAAAAAAATGAGTATTTTAAAGAAGCTAACATACATTTTTTGTAAATAATTCATTTTCTATTTTTTATCAATTTATCGGTTTTGATTTTCCTTCAACAATAATCAAGTAAGAGAAGGAGAGATAAAATTAAGGAAGATGATTAGAGTATTTTAGGAAAAAACACGTCATATTAACTAACTTAACTAGTATTCTTAATCTAATCATATTAGGTAAATAGATCCTACATTAATGACCAAAAGGAGTATAAAAGATTGTAAAACCAAGGTATTCTTCAATTGTGATATACTCCACTCTAGAAGCAAAACAACGAAGTTGCTAAGCCTGTTTTGTTGCCCAGAGAAGTAAAATATTTGAAGCATTGATATATGAACTCTCTTGTTTTAAACCCACAGGCGGGTCCAAGACAGTGCCTAGGAAAGGACTTCTCTTACAGACAAATGAAGACCTTCTGTTCAATCCTTTTATGTAGCCACAAGTTCAAGCTTGTAGACGAAAGCAAAAGAGCACATTACAGAACTACTCTCACTCTGCATATGGAGGGGGGTCTGCACCTTTATGCTTTTCCAAGATTGGGACACCTAAATTCCTAGATACTTTAAAAAACTGATGCTGCACAGTATGGTATTATAAGCTAGCTTAGCCTCCTTTTCAGTAAAAACCATTACATGAGCAGGAGGAGATTACTAAAATATGTATTAGAGAAGCAGAACTATAGTTGTGTGATATATTGATTCGCAGTTACGTTGTGTTCAAGTCCATAATGTGTATTAGACATGTTGTTACAGTTCACCTCCCTCATGAATGTCAGGTATGTTGTATTGGCCAAGTTATGCATGCTGCTAGTTTCCCCCCTAAAGTTTTGCACGTTTCGGTCCAAAAGGTTACGTAATACAATTTATTTCTAAAAGACTCAGAAGTATTTATTGCTGCTGCTTTTGTTTTAAAATACTTGTCTCTTATGATTATGTTCATAAATTCATAAAATTTGTTTTTATGCTAAGCACATGTATCATTCTATTAGATGTAAAATTTTGTTTAAAACACTGTTAGACACTAAATATGGGTACCTCTATTAATAGGGATTCCAACGTGATGAATTGAACTATTGAATTCTATTTATTACCTAGTTTAGATTAAGTGCATGTTTGACAGACTAACAAAACCATGGTTTTGAAGAAAAACCAATGTTTTGAAAAACCTGTTGACAAACATACTTCGAAAATGCAGAATAGTTTTTGGGCCCAAAACCATGGTTTCAGAAGTGGTAAACAAGCATTCTAAGATTCTCCAGAATAGCTTTTAACTCTTAAAATCATGGTTTTCTAAAAGTTATTATTTCCAACTTTTTCAAAAGCTATTTCCTAGAATCTATTATATAAAAATAACTTTTACGCAAACTAAGACATGAGCTATTTTCCAAAAGTTAATCCAAACATGCTCTTAGAAAGTAAAACGGACCCACTTATCATTATTTCTATTATTAAATGGTAAAATGGTTTTTATATGAATTTTTCTTTAAAATATATTTTTAAGGGTTAAGTTGCAATTTTAATAAAGAAGCATTTTGTGAGAAACGTTTGGCATAATTAATTTTTGAAATGTGTAAAATTAGACACAATATTTAAAAATGATATAATTTTAACAACTCCGTTAAATTGATTTAAACATTTATTGTAAAGGTGGAAGGAGAGTAAGTTGATCCCCGTAAAAAAAAAGGGGGATTTGGTAATTCATTTTTTCACTGTTAATAAATTAAATATTTCTGTAAAAGTTGGAGGGAGTAAAACGGCATGAGCATTAAAATCACTTCATCGCCAAAGGATCTTTGTATTTGGAGGCTAATTTGAATATTTGCTGGAAAATGTGAGCCACCATAAATCAAGTGATCAGAGACTACTTCGATTCTGCACCATTCACGCGCACTCTCTTGAATGCTCCTAAAGCCCTCATAATGAGAAGACAACCTAATTATAAAGGGCTTCTTCAAATCTGTTTCACCTCTCGTCTTTTTAGGAGTAATGAGTTCCCTCAATCTATTAACTTTGAACTATTTAAATTTGATTATGGACAGTTTAGATCTGATTTTTTTTTTAAAATTAGCAATTTTCTTATAAAAAATTCATTATTTAAAAATATGATCGTTAAGAGATTTCTTTTATTTTAGATTTTATACCCATTAAAATAAATTTTTTTCATAAAAATAAAAAAATCACATATGGATCGTTCACATTAAATCTGGACAGTCCAGATGTAATAGATTGGGGGAACTTATCGCTCTTGATGAATACCTTAACTAGTGCCCAACTTCCCATCTTTTTCGATCTTTAATGAGGATCACAAATAAATAGGGTAGAATTGGAGAATAATAATTAATAACTCTCTTTAGTTGACTCCTATTGTAAATTAAGAATTTTGTTCTAGAAGACTAGCTGTATTTGGATTGGAGTTTTTTTTTGGTTGGGGGAGGGGGGATTTAACTATAAAAGGGGTTTTAATAGCAAAATAATAATTAATACTCCCTCAGATTCTATTTATAAGTAACATTCTTTTATGTGTTTGGTTCTTTATGTAGCCAATAATTTTTCTTTATCTAAAAGTTTAATACACCTTTTTTTTTCATTTTTACACTTTAATTAATTTCATGTCTCTCTTATCTTTTTTCCTCTTTCATTCTCTCTTATACTTTTACTTATTCATTCTTTTTCTCATTTATCATCTCAATAAATAAGGGCATGTTTTTAACTAATTTTACCGTTAATTTATTTTGTATAATTTAGGTAGTTGAAAAGGAGATGTGGAAGTAATTTTCTAAGTGATTTATATAATGATTAAAATTTCTTATAAAAAGAAGTTGATGAAGTAATTTATATAAGTTACTCCATCCATTACTTTTTATAAAGAACAGTTAATTGAATTATGTCAATCAAAAAGTCAGTTGATGTCAATGAATATGTAAAAATTATAATCTTTATCTAAAAAAATACCCTTATTTATAATGGGAGAGAATAATAGAGATAACAGAGAAATCAATATTGGAAAAATGTAATAATAAATGCATTGAAATCAAAATGAGGAATTAAATAAAGGCAAAATGGGAAACTTCAAAGAAAAATGTCAGACAGACTTTGAATATTTGTTATAAATTGAAATAAGGTAAGAGTAATAATTGTTTTTATAAAAATGAACAAAGGAATGCATCACAGAATAAATTTTATATTAAGCATATGAGGTGATATTTTAATGTGAAGTAGTTGTTCATTGTCTTGAATGCACATGAAATGAAACCAGAAGACGACCTAATAAAGGGCTCTGCAGCCTCTTGAACAATTGATTCTATAGCCTATACTGTAAACTGTAGACATAAATATTGGGGAAAAAAGGATTTCAGTCATATCAGGCTTTTTTTTTCTTACATACAGTGATTGAATAGAAATAATAATTATCTATATACTATATTTTAAAAAATATTTACTAGTATACTACACTATGGAAAGAATTTTTATTAAACTCGATATTTTTTACAAAATTTTTTTGGAATTCGATCATCTAGTGAATAAGTTCTAAAAGTTTTAAAAATTTTTAAATAAAAAATATTAACAAACCAAATTTTTTTTAAAAATAATTTATTTTTCATTTTTTAATATTTTTATCTATTTTTTTGATAATCTTTAGATAAAAAGATATACATGAAAAAGAAAATATAGTGTATTACAATTTCTCTTAACTTTCTCTTTTTTAAATTCTAAAAAGTAAGTGAATAAATTTAAAATTGAAAAATTACTTCCACGTTGATTCAATATCCCCTTCCTCTCTTATCAAATCTTCAACAGTTTTATCACTCTTGAATCCAAAAAAAAGGGCCGTCATAACAGTGATTCGGTGTGGTGAATAACTCTTTGGTCATTTCATTCGGGAAAAAAAATAACTCTATGGTCAAAAAAGGCAAGTGTGGTTAATAACTCCACTCCGTGAACCTCACCAGCCAGCTGCAACATTACTGAACCACGAACGGTTGGTTCATTTACAGCTTTTTATTTATAGCTTTCCCTAACTCTCAGATCTCACCACCACCGTTGTTGGCTCCGCTCTCCTCTCTCCTCTCTCGTCATTTTCCCAAATGGAAGCCATTTCCAAGCAAACCCAAGCTCCTCTATGCCCTAACCCTTTCGCTCTCTTCTCACACCATTTCCTCTCAAAACTCTCTCGGTTTCTCTGGCTTTTCACTCTCTCTCTGCTAGCTTGCACTGAAGCTTTCTTCTTACTCCTCCCAAACTTCGAACCCATGATCCATTTCCTCCTTCTCTGCATCTTCCTCCTGTGTTTTGCACTGAAGCACTTTCTTTCAAAGCCTTCTCCAGTTTACCTAGTGGACTATTCGTGTCTGAAACCACCAAGCTCTTGTAGGGTACCTTTCTCATCGTTCCTAGAAAATGCTTCCCTTTTTGGTTCTTTTGACCGCGAGAGCATAGCTTTCATGGCTAAGATCCTCACTTCTTCGGGGCAAAGTGAAGAGACTTGTCTTCCTCCTGCATTACACTACATCCCTCCCAACACCCATCAAAGTGAATCCTTCAAAGAAGCTCAAATGGTTCTGTTTCCCATCATAGACGATCTCTTAGCCAAAACTGATCTCTCTCCTCTTGACATTGACATCCTCATCTTCAACTGTAGTGGCTTTTGTCCAGTCCCTTCTTTGAGCTCCATGATCATCAACAAGTACTCCATGAGAAGTGACATTAAGAGCTATAACATCTCTGGTATGGGATGCACCGCCAGTGCCATCGCCGTCGATTTGGCTAAGAACCTTCTGAGTGTTCATAAGAACTCAAATGCCATTATTATCAGCACAGAGATTTTATCAACCGGTTGGTACTCCGGTAATGAACGCTCTAAACTGGTCATAAACTGTCTCTTTCGGATGGGAAGTGCAGCGATTTTGCTCTCGAACAAGAAAGAAGCGAAGAAACGTTCAAAGTACAGAGTGGTTAGCACACTTAGAACCCACATGGGCTTCGACGATCAAGCTTATACTTCAGCAGTCAGGGAAGAAGACTCACAAGGAAACCTCGGCGTGACGCTGCAGGGAGATTTGCTTAAGGTCGCCGGCGAAACCCTCAGCTCAAACATTACCAATCTGGGATCTGAGATCCTTCCTTTCTCGGAGAAATTCTCGTACGTTGTACGAGTTCTGAAGAAGAAGATGACGACGAACAAGTCATCAGATGGCATTAACGTGCAGCCGCCGAATTTCAAGACGGTCATAAACCATTTCTGCTTGCCGTGCTCCGGGAGGGCGGTGATAAGGGAGATCGGAAAAGGGCTGAGGCTTTCGGAGAGAGACATGGAAGCTGCATTGATGACTCTGCATAGGTTTGGCAACCAATCGTCTTCTTCGCTGTGGTACGAATTGGGTTACTTGGAGGCCAAGGAAAGAGTTGAGAAAGGTCACAAGATTTGGCAATTTGGGATGGGAAGTGGGACCAAGTGTTGCAGTGTGGTTTTGGAGTGCGTGAGGCCCATTATTGGAGAGTCCAATAAGGGCCCATGGGCCGGAAGCATTCATCAATACCCAATCCAAGTGCTTTGATTTTCAAGACCCCACTTGTTCAAGGATCAAATGTTGTTTCTTAATCACAATCTTAAATATCACGTGCTGTAGGAGATATAAATAACAATATGAAATTGAAGAATTCTACTCCCTCTGGTTTTATACACAAAAAGAACTTTTTAGGATAAGCAGCTTCTTATTTATGGTATACACTATGAGGTAGACTGTCTCAATTTTTTTTTTATATTTTTGTTCTCATTAATTATTTGTTAGTCTCGCTGCATTAATTGGCTTGTTCCTATTTGCTCATTCTCTCTCTCTAATTAAAGATATTTTGAGAGTAGATGGGAGGGGTGATTAAGGTTCAAATTTACTTACTCATGAAGCATTTACGGATGTAAACCTACTACCTTCAAATTTCTTTGAATACAGAAATCCATATTAAGGTTTTAAAAATGGTATAAAAATATCATGATCGTTAAATATATCTTAATAAACTTAATGTCTGTTACCTTTTTTCTTTTTTAACATTTGGAATACTGTGGGGCACTGATGTCAATGTCAATGACATTTTCGCATCATTTTGAAAACATTATGTACATATTAAGATCACATTGTTGATTACTTCATGAGTGGATTTGTACTTTGACACTAAAATCTATGTCTTTAGCCAATTTTAACCAATTTTTTTTAATCTACAATTCAGTTATTCGTATTTCATAATAAGGTTTAGAGTTTTTTTTTGTCCTTTCAATGCGACCAGCCAACCATGCAAATTTTTTTTTTTTGGTGAATGTGATTCATCCAGATTAATTAGATTTGTGTTGACATCAGTTTAATTTTTTTTTTTTTGGTGTACATGGGATGTCTTTTTGTCTTTCATACTATGAATTGTTTTCTATTGTGATTTGTTCCTTGGCTTCGGATCGTCTTTTATTAATAAGCTTCGTCACCTATCAAACAGGGGAAAAAGGAAACCAGGTAAATCAAATTTTTTATATTCATTGTGTCAAGTTCTCAAATTATATATCCTTGTATGTTCTATTATTTTCATGTTGCCTTCCAGGAAAGTGATATTATTTAAAAAATAGTATGCATGATGATGTGTGGTTGGAGATCTTGATGTAATGGATATAAGAAACTTAACCTAAATACTATCTAAAAAAATGCCAGTGTATATAATATATAAAAAAAATATAAAATTGATAAACCATAATAGTATATAATGCATTGGAAGGGAATTAAGTGTCACGTGTTACTTGTAGCCTTACAAAGGATATAAGCGTAGCTTTCTATAATTTTGGAGTGGTAAAAGAAACAGATAAAACGTATAAAAATGTAGGATATAAAACGAGAAAGTTAACAATAAAAACTTCTTGATTCGAACTCAACGACTATTCTAGCCCCTGCAGGGGAAAAAAATCACTTATAATTGTATTAAAGGTGTGTACAAAATTAAACAAGTACACTTACTTCTATCTTTTCGAAGGCAGGTGATATTTAGCCTTCATTTCATCATCTTATAGATATGTGTGTTTATATATATATATATATTTATATCCTACTGGGCTGGCCCCACTATACTTGAAAAATTTAAGGAGACCTATAAAAGATAACAAAACTTTCTCACTTTAATTATTTAAGGTGGCTATATTTTCAATATTCAAACCAGAGCGTTAGAATAGTAGGGGTTAGTAGGGATAATGATAAATATGGGAGTTAAGTCTTACATTTAAAATTAAAACAAAACTCTAATTAGGCTTCAGATTAAGGATCCAAAGACTAGTTCAATATATATATATATATATTTATTAAAGGGCTTAGGTTTATTCAACAGTTTCAAGAATTTTTAAGATATGTTTAATATCTTAAGTATTTTGTGATTCATATAATACTTTAAAATGTTTTTTAGATATGTTTAGCATCCTAAAATATCTTGTCGTTCATTCAACACTTAGAATTATATTTTTCGTCCAGCGTAACGCACCCGAAAAAAATATACTTCAAAGCATTGGATGTATCTTAATTTGACATTGAAAGCTCGTCTTTATTAGAGTTGTGTTGGGTATACAAATTAAAATTTTGAAGGACAAGTTGTCAGATTTTGTCTATGGAAGCAGAAGCACGCATGAGAGAAATTCAATTTTGTTAACTCTCAACTATTGAGACACCGACACACTTGGATCTGCCATGCCAACCCAATTGCCAATCATGCACGCATCTTCCTCTCTCTGTGATCCTCAAAATTAAACTTGCAGCTTTATATTCTTATATTTATTAATTATTTTTCATTTTTGTTTTCAGTAAAATAAGGCTATGATCTCCATCATGAGTAGCATGTGTGTGTGTGTGTGTGTGTGGCAATTTTCCTCTTGCTTCATGAAATTTATAAGTTTACTTCTAATAATCCGGTCACTATTAAGGTAGGTTCCGTTTGAAGATTGGGCATACATATTTGTATCATTTTGGCTTAACAAACATGTTTGGAGGTGTTATCTCAAGTACGTGAGAAAAATTGACCCATGTTTTGATATGGTAACAAGAATTAATTAACCAAGGTTTAGAGGTATCTTTGGCACAAATATATACATATATAGAGGGCTGAGTAAAATATCCGTAACGTGATAAATCCGCTCGAACCCGCTCGGAAATTTGCCTGTTTTGGCCCACCCAAAAATGACCTGTGCAAACGGGCTTAAACAGGCGGGCTAATGCATTAAATGGAATTGGCAATGGGCACACCCTTGGCCTACTTGTGCCCACCCTTATATATTTATAATTATTTTATATTATTAGTTTATAATAATATATAGATATTTGATATCATAAACTAACGTTTAGTCTTGGCATAGTGGTACATTTTTTTATTTTAAAACACTCAACCTTAAATCCTTGGTTTGATTCTAGGCCATGAAGTTAAGCATTTTTTTTTTTGCCATCCTGTACAAAATTTGCAAAAAAATTGAAAACCCTTGTAACTTAATCAACATCAATGACTCATTCCAGTTGCCTCCCCCTTCTCATCACCTCACCTCAGCCGCCAAGCAACCCCCTCTCTCCTTCAACCACCTCCGTCTCTACGCTTGATAGGGAAGTGTGGTGTGGGTGACTCACGAACACGACTGGGCGACTGACGAAGTGAGGGCAGGCGAGGCAACAGCGAAGGTGAAACATGACTCCGCCTTTGTGAGACTACTTTGCATTTACTTTGTACTTCGATCTCTAGCATGATTGGGCGATCGAGGATTCGATGGCAGGTAGTACGAAGGTGAAGCGTGAGACTACATATACAAATACAACATACTCTGATCTCTCTCAAACTCTTAGACTTTCTCAGCTAACAACTCAACTTCCCAAGTTCTTTGCTTCAATTCGTCGGCTTCCTCACTCAATTGGTAATCAATTTCACTATATCAGGCTTTGAGACTCTAGGTGTTTCACTTCCTCTTTCAGTTGGCCATTTGGAGTGGAGTTGGGAAGAGGTTCTAAGGTCTTCTCGTGTGATTTTAGTCTTGGCTTTTCATGCTTGTTGGAAATGTGATGTTGATTTGTATTGTTTAAAAGAAAGTTTTTGATCAGACCAAAGCTAGATTTGAATCATGATGATTAATGCCCTTTTAACTGATTAGAGCAAAGGGAATGTTTTTGATTTTTTTTGGGCCTTCCATTAGTGTTTTAGCCTCTCAACTCTCAGGTAAGTATGTTTTGGAAAGGGAAAAAAAAGTAGATTGGTTGCTAGTTGGATTTTTGCTAGCCCTTTAGTGTGGGTTTAAACGGGCTCTTACCGGGTTGCGGGCTAACCCGTACCCGATTAATATTAAACGGGCGGGCTATGGGTTGGCCATTGGGCTAGCCCGTCTCGCCCAATGCTCTGCCCTATATATATTATCATCTAATATTATACAAGGTTTTAATCTGCGGAGTTTTTTTTATTATGACACACAGGTGACAGTTATTTAAATTACAATGTCATCAATGAAAAAACATCCATCTATCAGTAAGATTTAGAGATGCCCAACCCGACATTATATGGTGGATTTTACCAGCCCGTTGGGGGGGGGCTGGCTCTTTCAGCCTACCCAACTAACCCATAGTTATGGTGGGCCCCCTTTTAAAAAAATTAAAATGGTATGACATATGCTTTTTTTTTTTTACATTTTTTCATTTCAATATTTTTAAGAAGGAAAAAATTAACATTAAATTCCATTTATTAGGATAAACAACACCTAATACATTTAAAAGTAGCATAAATATTTTTTTATGGCAACTATCTATAATACTATATTTAAAATTATAATAAAACATTAATACTTATATATTTTTAATCATAAGAAAATGTAGTGAGATAATATTATTTTTTGGGCTAAAATAAAATAATATTGTATAATAAAAAAGTTTTAATTATATTTTTATATTAATTTTTTTTCGGGTTAGCGGGCTCGAGATAACAAAATGCCAGCCCGTTGGAGAGGGGCAAGTTAAAACTCTCAAGTTGAGGTGGGCCGACCCACAACCCATAGGCTGGCCCGTTTCCCATTACTAGGTGGAATTATCCTACTTTTACAATATGTTATGGACAAAATTACACCACTAAATAATTTAGGGTGTTAATATATATATATATATATATAAAAGAATTCAAGGTGCCGGGTGCATTTGAACTCAAAATTTAATAAAGGTAATTTTGAAAATGTTGTAAGTTTTTTTTAAGTGGATCTTCTTAATTTGGAGGGAGTAAAGTATAATATATTTGATAATTTTATATTGAATTGTGCTACTGATGCTACCAAAATTAATTATGCATCGTAAGTGTACGGGTCGTGAAAATAATATAGGTAAATCAAGGTCGATCTCACAGAGACTTAATTTAGCAGGTGAATAGGCACTAGAAATCTAATTTTTGTTTAAATTGATTAAACATGCTAAAATCCTTAAATCAGTTCATAGCTACTCTGGATTTGAAGAGAATTAGCCACACATGGCTTTAATCAAACCCATAATATTAATATTCAGATCAAGAAAAGCATCAAAAGGAATAAAGAAAATAAATGTTTTCCTCTTTAATTCCTCCTGATGATCTCTCTCTCCCATGCATTGATTCCTGCTCCTGGGTGCTTGTGTGCGCCGCGTCTTCAACTGATGCGTGAATGGATACGTATGTGTGCGTTCTCTGTGCTTGTGTTCTCAATGGATGTGGATGTGCGTGAGTGGATGAATTGGTGGATCAATGTGCGTGGGCGTTGCCTGGGTGAATGGGTCTCTCAATTGTGCATGCCCTATATATATAAATATATATTTCCATTGTTGCCAAACCGCCGCTGATCCTTTCTTTTATTTCTTTTCTTTTTCTTTTTAATCTTTCTTTTTCCCTTCTTGATTTGTCAAGATCTTCTCTCTTTCCATTGCTTCCTAAAAAAAAATAACAAAATAATAAAAACAAAAGGAAATAGAATAAAGCAAAAATAAAAATTCCTAAAAACATTAAATTATTCTCATTATCAGTTATGATTTAATGAATCCCTAAGATATTGCATTATTTGATAGATTTGCTATTTTAAACTCAGAATCTTTTAAAATTTATATTGATAACTCTCCAACTATATCAAAAATATATATCAAATATAATAAAAATTGGAGAGTTATCACTCCCCTACACTTGCATTAAATCTTGTCCTCAAGATTTTAAATGTAATATAGCCAAAGAAGATTATGGAAGCAAGATTTTAAAGCAAACATCACAAAGTAAGAAGTAATCCAAACCTTCAAGGATTTTGTTTTCATAGAAATCTTTTTTAGCTTTCAGAAATTATAGCTATAAGTCAAATCCTTAGGCAAAGACAAATAAATATAAGATGTCCCTCACAGGTCATGTGTTTGCACTCTTCTCTCATGATTTTTAGGGGCTTGTATTTCACTCATTTCCACTCAGAATAGTTCATCTACCATAGGCTTGTTTATCATCTCCATCTCCACTATATTGTCTCATTGCATACACAAATCAAAAGGACTTTCTCAAGGATGTAATATATAAGGTAAGATAATGAAAGAAAATAGATGATAGAGGAATGCTTTAATTAGTGCTAAGTATTTTAAGGAGAATGAAGGAATATTTCACTTATTGGGAACAACTGCTCATTATTTTTTTTCTATATTTTTCTATTTTTTTTCATGCTTCTCTTCTTTGTTTTTCTCTCTCTCTTTTTTTTCAATACATTCTTTTAAGCATGTAGGACACTTCCTCTTTTTGTCCTTCTTTTTTTTGTTTTTTTTTTTGCACTTTGTTCCCTTTTTCCTTTTTTTTTTTATTCCTTCATTTTGAGTTGCAGCACTTATTAAAGTAAAAGATATATGGAAATAAATAGGGAAAAAATTGCATCAAATCAAATCAAAGGGCTATTAGATACAATTCTCTTTTTTTTTTTTTGTTGGTGGGGTGATAGAGGTTTAGGCTAAAATGGGTTATGCAAAGGGTTTATATGATAAGGTTAGATATTTGGTCAAACTAGGTATGAAACTAAATGCCTAAATCATCTTTGTGCATGCAACAAGCACTCCAAGTCTCAAAAGAGATTCAAGACAAGTTCTAGAGATAAAACAACAATGAGTGTACTCCCTCTTGAAAGAAATGAACAATTAGGCTCAATTTTCCTCACCGATTTTATTTTTAACATCCTAAAGTCACTTATCCAAGCCCAATTCTTTTCCTCTTCACTCACATTACCAAAAGATAAAATCGAATCCTAATCAAACTCCACCCTTTCAAACTTAAATCAAATCAACTTTGGCGATGTTTACAATTAAATTCAAGCTTCCATAAAAAAAATTTAAATATTTCCAAATAAAACTTGTGGACAAGCCATGCAAAATGAGTGATCATCACCTCACCCCCACACTTAAATATCACATTGTCCTCAATGTGAGCACTTAAAACAGTGGTGAAGGCGAGGGAGAGAAATTGCCAATCTTCAAATTTGACACTACTTTAAATAGTAGACATAATATAATATTCATCACATGCATTTTTCACTTAAAAGCAATAGTTATTTAACAGCAACATGTGATTAATAACCAAAAGGCACTAGCACAGAAAAGAAGAAGAATACTCCCCTGTTTATTCTTGAGATGTACTTTGAAGTACTCCTTATTGTTGTTGACCAAGCGACACATCATCCAGGCCTGCAAGACTCCTACAAAACCAAAAAGATAGAAAATTTGACCAAAGAAAATAAATAAATAAATGACAAAACATTGGGTTGCCTCCCAAGAAGCACTTAGTTTAAAGTCTTTAGCCCGACTATCTTAGCAGCTCAAGATGCATTAACCAAAGTATGAATCAATTCTTGTCGATCCACTTCACCACCAAAGTAATGCTTTAGTTTTTGCCCATTCACTGTGAAGCAATTTCCTGATCTCTCATTTTAATCTCAATAGCACCTTTAGATAACACATAAATCACTTTGAATGGACCAAACGATCTCGATTTCAGCTTCCTAGGGAACAATTGAAGTATTGAGTTGAAGATAAGCACCAATTGCCCTGGCTCAAAAGTGCGATGAATGATATGCTTATCATGCCATTTCTTTGTCCTTTCTTTATAGAGTCTCGCATTGTCATATGCTTGAAGTCTTAGTTCTTCCAACTCATTCAATTGAGATAACCTTTTGGCCCCAGCTTGCTTGTGATCCAAATTCAACTTTTTAATTGCCCACCATGCCCTATATTCCAATTCAAGTGGCAGGTGACATGCTTTTCCAAAGACCAATCAATATGGTGATGTGCTAATGGGAGTGCAAAAATCTGTCCTGTATGCCCATAGAGCATCATCAGGCTTATCTGACCAATCCTTTCTAGTAGGACCAACAGTCTTTTCAAGGATCCTCTTAATTTCCCTGTTAGTCAACTCACAAAGACCATTCGTTTGCGGGTGATATGCAGTCGCCATTCAGTGATGCACTCCATATTTTTCCAAGAGAGCCTTGAAATTCTTATTGTTGAAATGAGTTCCCTCATCAGTAATGATTGCTATGGGGGGTGCCAAATCTTGTGAATATGTGTTTCTTTAAGAATCGAAGCACCGTGTTGGCATCATTCGATTGATAGGCAATGGCCTCTACCCACTTGCTCACATATTCCATAGCAAAGAGAATATATTTATTTCCTTTTGAAGATAGGAAAGGGCCCATGAAGTCCATCCCCCATACTCAAACAACTCTACCTCTAACATCCCAGATTGAGGCATCTCATGTCTTTTGGATATGTTACCTGTCCTTTGACATCTATCACACTTGTAAACAATTTGGTGAGAATCTTTAAACAATGATGGCCAGTAAAAACCCGATTCAAGCACCTTAGATGCAGTTCTTTGCCCTTCATAATGTCCCCCATATGCAGATGCATGACATGCATCCAAAATTACCTATTGTTCTATTTCAGGAATACATTTTCTAATAATTGAATCAGCACATCTCTTAAAAATAAATGGTTCATCCCAAAGATAATAGGCAATCTCATGCATAAATTTCTTCTTTTGATAGAAATTCAAGTCAGGAGGTAACACTTTGCATACCAGATAGTTCACAATATCAGCATACCATGGCAAATCATAGCTTTTAATGGCAAATAGTTGTTTATCAGGGAAATTTTCATTGACAAGAAATTCATCTACACAATCAGAAGTATTCTCTAGCCTAAACAAATTATGAACAACCTGATTATTGATTCCTTTCCTGTCAACTATATGCACATTAAACTCTTGTAACAATAAAATCCATCTAATCAATCTAGGCTTAGATTCTTTCTTCCCCAATAGATATTTAATAGCAGCATGATCGGTGTGAATTATAACCTTAGTACCTACCAGATAGACTCTAAATTTTTCAAAAGCAAAAACTATGGCAAGCAAATCCTTTTCTGTAGTTGAGTAATTTATCTGTGCTCCAGCCAAGGTTTTGCTTGCATAGTAAATAGGGTGAAAGATGTTGCCACGCTTTTGTCCTAAAATAGCTCCAACAGCATAGTCACTAGCATCACATATCACTTCAAAAGGTAGTGACCAGTTAGGAGCTACAATAATAGGAGCTAAACTCAATCTCTTTTTGAGCTCCTCAAAAGCCTTCATGCACTCATCATCAAAGTTGAAAGGAGTATCCTTTTCAAGGAGTTGCGAAAGAGGCTTTGAAATTTTAGAGAAGTCCTTGATAAATCGATGATAGAATCCAGCATGGCCTAAGAAACTTCTTACAACTTTGACATTAGAGGGAGGGGGAAGTTGTTCAATCACAAAAGTTTTAGCCCTGTCAACTTCTAAACCCTTTTTAGAAACCTTATGACAAAGGACTATACCTTCAGTTACCATAAAATAGCACTTTTCCCAGTTTAGCACCAAATTCATCTCCTCACATCTCTTTAACACTTTCTCTAGGTTCTTTAAACATTGCTCAAAGGATTCACCAAAGACTGAGAAGTCATCCATAAATACTTCCATGATCTCCTCTATCATGTCAAAGAAGATGCTCATCACGCATCTCTGAAAGGTGGCAGGTGCATTGCAAAGACCAAACGGCATCCTTCTAAAAGCAATAGTTCCATAAGGACATGTAAATGTTGTCTTCTCTTGGTCTTTTGGAGCAATAGCAATTTGATTATACCCTGAATACCCATCCAAGAAGCAAAAGAATTCCTTTTCAGCCAATCTATCCAACATTCGGTCAATGAATGGAAGAGGGAAGTGATCCTTTAGGGTGGCATCATTTAATTTTCTATAATCCATGCAAATTCGCCAACCAGTAACAATTCTAATGGGGATAAGCTCATTTTTCTCATTAGTGATCACTGTCATACCTCCTTTCTTGGGAACACATTGTACTAGGCTAACCCATGAGCTATCAGAGATTGGATAAATGATCCCAGCATCTAACCACTTGATTACTTCCTTTTTTTACCACTTCTTTCATCATAGGGTTTAATCGTCTTTGATTTTGAATAGACTTTTTATGATCATCCTCCAAAAGTATTTTATGCATCACAATTGCAGGACTTATACCTTTGATATCTACAATTGTCCAACCTAAAGCTCCTTTATGCCCTCGAAGAACCTTGAGTAACTATTCTTTTTGAGCTTCAGATAGGGCAAAAGAAATTATGATAGGAAGTGTTTCAGCTTTGCCCAAATAAGCATACATAAGATGTGGGGGTAGTGGCTTAAGCTCTAGTGTTGGTGGTTGCTCAATAGAAGGCTTCAAAGAAGTTTTCCCAGAGTCCTCCTCTAATGATTCAAACTTCTTTGAAGGATTACTGTAGGAAGGATGAGCTTGAAGTAGCTTCTTGCATTCAACTATATTCTCATCTTCAACTTCATCCATCCCAAGTAACACAACTTCTAATGGATCTTTTATGTCATATGATTCTAAGGTCTCTTGAATTAACTCATCAAGTATATCAACCCTAAAGCAATCCGTAGTATCTCTAGGATATTTCAACGCTTTGTTTATATTGAAAACAACTTCTTCATCATGCACTCTCAACTTGATTTCACCTTTTTCAACATTAATGAGAGTTCGGGCTGTAGCTAGGAAAGGTCTACCCACAATGAGTGGTATCTCCCTATCTTCATCACAATCTAAGATAATGAAGTCTGCAGGGAGATAGAACTTGTCAACTTTAACCAAGATATCTTCAATAATACCTTTGGGGTAAGCTAAGCTTTTGTCAGCAAGTTGGAGTGTCACAGAAGTTCGATTAACTTCACCCAGCTGCAATTTTCTAAATACAGACAAATGCATCAAGTTAACACTTGATCCTAAGTCACATAAGGCTCTACCTTGAAATCTCTCCCAAATCATGCAAGGTATTGAAAAGTTACTTGGGTCTTTCTGCTTGTAAGGTAGCTTGTTAAGGATAATAACACTACATTGTTCTATAAGAGTTACAGTTTCATGATCACCAAACCTCCTCTTCTTAGATAGCATCTCTTTCAGAAATTATGCATATTGAGGCATTTGCTCTAGAGCCTCTATGAAAGGGATGTTGATATGCAGCTGCTTGAAAATCTCCAAAAACTTCTTATATTGTTCATCAAAAGCCCTCTTTTGGAATCGTTGAGGAAAGCGTAACAATGGCACCCATTGAAGATTTCCATTGTTTGTTTCCTTTTTCTTTGCTTCATTCCTCCTTTTGGATTCCTTGTCCTCTTGTCGCTCATCTTCCCCCTTAGCTTTTTGTGCAGTCTCTTTATCAATCTCCATAACCACTCCACGAGTTTCTTGGACTTTAGAATCTAAGGACTTCCTTATAGATGGTTGTATCTCAAGTAACTCTTTTCCATTTCTGAGAGTAATGGACTTACATTCCTCTTTTCCATCTCTACGAGGATTAATAATCGTGTTACTCGGTAAGCCATTAGTTTTCATATTAATGAGATCTGCAGCCAATTGCCCAACTTGTACTTCCAAATTCTTGATAGAGGAATCATACCGTGTCTCAGATCTTTGTTGACTTTGCACAACTTACATCATCATATTTTCAAGTCTATCTATCCTCTTATCAATATGTTGAAAAGGATCCTGCTGACTTGGAGGCTGTTTAATTTGAGCTTCAAATCCTGGAGGATTCATTTGTTTACATCTTGAACTTGAAGCTTGATTTAAAGCTTGACCTTGACTCTAAGAAAAATTAGGATGATTCCTCCACCCTTGGCTATAATTGTTGGAATAGGGGTTGTTCTGGTTACCACAATAGTTCCCAGCATAGTTCACTGGCTCTATTTATGGGGAGATGAGGCATTGGCCCTTAGTATGACCATCACCACAATATTCACAAGGTGCACATACCGTGTTAACTCCTGAGTGTCCACCACTTACTCGTGCTTCTAAGTTGTCAAATCTCTTATTCATAGCACTGAGCATAGCGACTATTTGTGAAGATGAGTCATTAGTAACTCTCTCAATCGATTTTATTTGCTTCCTTTCATTATTATTTTGGATGAAGTCAGCTGACAAATCATCCAAACAACTACATACATAATTTACTGGTTGATTTGTAATTCCACCATTAGTGACAGCATTCATTTCAGACTTAGATTCAGGAGTCAATCGGGTACTACAGATTTGAAGTAGGACCCACTTCTCTAGATTATGACATGTGCTTTACCTTACTAGTAATTTGAATCTCTCCCAAGCCTCATACAGATGATCCCCAAACTGTTGGCGAAAATTAGTAAGATCAGCTCTCGCATCTACCATTTTATTGTGGGGGAAGAATCTGGATCTAAACTTCTCTTCCAATTGGTCCCAAGAAGAAACACTACCTTCTTCTAAGTTATTAAGCCACTCTTTGGCTCTCCCTGGCAGAGAATAAGGGAAGAGTCGGAGACGAATAACATCATTATGTACTCCATTCTGCTTGAAGGAGTCACAGACATCAAGAAATTGCACTAGATGTCTGTTTGGGTCTTCAGTGTTAGTCCTTGGGAACTGACCATTCAGTTCAAGCATCTTGAGCATTGTTTGCTTAATCTCAAAATTGTTTGCTTGAATTGTAGGTACTCTAATCCCAGATTGATACCCTTTATATTGCCTACCCAGAAAGTCGTTGACACCCAGCTGATCATTTTCATCCTGAGCCATATTTAATATTTCTTGATTAGTAGGTGATGTCACCTCTAATATTTCTTCAAGGCTTCTTATCCTACGTGGTGTCTTTATAACTTTGGATTTATGGGGCATCAAGTACCAATGTACTTGAAAATAAATAAATAACTAAATAAACTATTTCTAAAAATCTAAAACAAATAAAATAGACTAAAAAATAAAAATTAAATAAATAATTGAAATAAAGAAAATAAATAAATAAAAATTCAAATAAATAAATAATAATAATAAAATCAAATTAAATAATAATAAATTTTAAAAAAAACTCAAACTAAAACTCCTGAAAAGAAATTTCTAATTCTAGTCACCAATTGCCTTGAGTCCCCGGCAACGGCGCCAAAAACTTGATGCTACCAAAATTAATTATGCGCCGCAAATGTACGAGTCGTGAAAATAATATATAGTAAATCAATGTCGATCCCACAGAGACTCAATGTAGTAGGTGAATAGGCACTAGAAATCTAATTTTTGTTTAAATTAAGTGAATCAAAATACGATAATGAACATATAAATTCAATTGAATTGAAATATTAATTCTAAAAAAAACTGGAAACTATTAATTGACACAAGCAACCTAGAGTGGCTAATCCTTTCTTTAAGTTTTAGAGCATGTTTTTACCCAAATAAATATATATTTAAATTTTAATTTGTTAATCTAGAGTCTAATAGTTGTAGTATCTCCCGATCATCTACAACCCTCTCTCAAATAAAAATTTTATTATTTATGTAATTATTCAAGAGGCATTAACTAGAATTATTTCACTCTAATTTGATTATGTGAATCCCGTAGGTACATTCCTATCCTAAAGGAAAATTAGAATAAATTCTAATCTCACATTATTCAGTTTAAAGGTTCAATATAGATCCCTCTCCCAAGGTTAACCTAAATTCCCCACATTCATACTTAATGTTGATCAGGCATTAAGCAGACAATAAATTTAAACTGAATAAACATAATTAAAATTAAACATAGATAAATGGTTTAAACATGCTAAAATCCTTAAATCAGTTCATAGCTACTCTGGATTTGAAGAGAATTAGCCACACATGGCTTTAATCAAACCCATAATATTAATATTCATATCAAGAAAAGCATCAAAAGGAATAAAGAAAATAAATGTTTTCCTCTTTAATTCCTCCTGATGATCTCTCTCTCCCATGCGTTGATTCCTGCTCCTGGGCGCTTGTGTGCACCGCGTCTTCAATTGATGCGTGAATGGATGCGTATGTGTGCGCTCTCCGTGCTTGTGTTCTCAATGGATGTGGATGTGCGTGAGTGGATGAATTGGTGGATCAATGTGCGTGGGCGTTGCCTGGGTGAATGGGTCTCTCAATTGTGCATGCCCTATATATATAAATATATATTTCCATTGTTGCCAAACTACCGCTGATCCTTTCTTTTATTTCTTTTCTTTTTCTTTTAATCTTTCTTTTTCCCTTCTTGATTTGTCAAGATCTTCTCTCTTTCCATTGCTTCCTAAAAAAATAACAAAATAATAAAAATAAAAGGAAATAGAATAAAGCAAAAATAAAAATTCCTAAAAACATTAAATTATTCTCATTATCAGTTATGATTTAATGAATCCCTAAGATATTGCATTATTTGATAGATTTGCTATTTTAAACTCAAAATCTTTTAAAATTTATATTGATAACTCTCCAAATATATCAAAAATATATATCAAATATAATAAAAATTGGAGAGTTATCAGCTACTATTAATATGGTATTTAATATGAGACAACTAGGTGTGTGGCCTTAATTAATTACTATAGCATTAAAGTTTTTTTTAATACAAAGGTAAGCTAAACTTGAAAGTGAAAGGTACTAGGTAGAATGAGGGTTATGCTCCCTACAAAAATTGATCAAGCAAAAAATTGTCCCTGCAACTTGATGGAACATTAGATAGCAGACAAGTTGATGAGCTCCCTTCATGTGCTTCCCATGCTAGAATAACTACACACCTCAAGATTTCCCTGTTGACATGTTATAGCTCTACGTTCCAACTGCCATAAAGTAAATGGCAAGTTGCTTCAATCTCCAGGCCTAGATCATGAGTAAGTCCACTATCGCTCAGCAGAATATTGACCGCTTCCAAAGAATCAAAAAAGAGTTGGATGCCCTTAACGTGCAAAGTTTGACATACCTCAAACCCTATTTGGATTGCCAAGATCTCTGCCTTTATCGTGACATTACCAAATTTCCTCTAAAAACCCATAATCCATTGCCTATGGTCATCTTGGATAAGACCGCCACACGTAGCATGACTTGTCGCTTGAACTAATGCATCAACATCCAATCAGACTGATCCACTAGGGAGAGGCCTCCAGTGTGTATCCCTGACAGTGCTTCCCTGGAAAATTCGATGAGCACCGGATGCATCCTCCATTATATGGAACATGCATTGTTGGAAAATTTCTTTGGTCAACTATCCTTTGGATTTGAATAACTGGGTACATCTATCTACTCTTCCATAATAACTAGCAGACATGAGCAAATATCTTCGACCACGGCCACTGTTTAAATCTCGCCTTCCCCAGTTGGTGTGTTGCATTCCATGTAAACTCACTCCACACTTCTTTCTCTCTCTTATAGTCTCTTAATGTGTGAATGATACTCTCATCACAATTGCATCCAAAAGGGCACTCTCCTATCATTGAAAGACCTATCCTAGCTGTAAGCGAGTTGTTAGCTAGTCTCTCATGGGTTGGTTGCCATAATTTTTTTTTTATCTTTTTAATGAGATGAGGAGGAAGGAAATGCATCCATTTCTCAACATCCCACATTCCATTCGAGAGGGCAAAGTCCATGACTTTGCCTTCAAGGTTAATTTGATCCAGATTATAAGTAGTCAACTTTATAAGAGGTTTATCCAATTGGGTCCATAAGTCTCACCAAATTCTAGTATCTAGCCATTATTCACCTTTCTACCTACTCATGAGACGAAAGACTCCCATATTATGTAATAGCCTTCCAATTGAGGGAGTTGATCTTTTTTTGGAGAACTGTTGGTATGGGCTCTCTCCACATCTCTAAGACATTTGACCCATAGAGTATTTGGCTTAGTGTTCATGGCCCAACAAAGTTTCATAATGAAAGCTTTTTTTTTGCATCTCAAGATTTTTAATGCCAAGTCCTCCATGTTTCTTATGTTTCATAATTTGACTCCAAACAATGAAGTGCATTTTCCTTTTATTCTTGTCTTGCACCCAAAAGAAGTTCTTGCTAACCTTCTCAATCTCCTGAAGAACTCCTTTGGGCAAAAGGATCGATTGCATTTGGTAGGAAGAGAGGCCAGATAATATCGCTTTGATGAGGACTGTTTTGCTAGCCATGGTTAAATATCTTCCCTTCCAAGATAAGAGCCTCGATTGAACTTTCCTTGTTATGTGAACGAATTTTTCTTTGTGAACTTGAGCGTGGATAAGGGGAACACCAAGATATTTCACTAAGTCAGCAGTAGTTCCAATTCCCAACACTTAGACTCGAGGATCTGCCAAGGTTAATATTCTTGGAAAAATAAGCTTTTTATTTTTACAAATTTATCCTGTGTATAGAAATTCCACATAATCTAGCCATAACATACTTGATAACTTGCATTTGTCCCAAGGAAGCCTCCCCGAAAAGCAAAAGGTCATTGGCAAAGAGCAAATGAGATATGCATCATTAAGAAATTTCATAGGTTTCCAATTATTACTTTTGCATTCAACTTTGATCAGGTGCCCAAATTTTTCGGGTTAAACTCAAGTCCCTCCATCCCCATTCCATAAAATATTTAAGGAGGTTGTACAGACACAAGCTAAAATCAAACGAACCAGGTTATCCAAAAGCTCGACCTCTCGCAAGGTGACTTCAAGAAAACGCTAGTTGAGTCTATCATACGCCTTGTCCATGTCCACTTTAACTGTAACGTACCCTTTCCTCCCTAACTTAGATCTCATTAGGTGAATGGCTTCTTCTACTCAGTCCCCACCAGGTCATCCATAATGAATCCAAATCTGTTAGCTAAGAGTTTGTTAACACCTTAAATCTAACATTATAAAGGGAAATGGTTCTCAAGTCTCTTAAGGTTGTAGGATTCTCCACTTTGGGAAGCTGGACAATGTTGGTCTGGTTGACAGTCTTCATAGACAACAGGTCTATAAAAGCTCGCTTAACCAAATCACAAATCTTAAGTCCAACAATTACCTATTGGGTTTGAAAGAAGTGAACTTAGATCCTATTAGGTCTGGGAGTTTTGAAAGCTCCCATGGAAAACACTGCATTATTGATCTCCACATCACTCACCTCCTTATGGAGGGACTTGAGCTGAGCATCTTCTAGTTGGGGAAACTCACTAGGCCAATTTAAGGCTGGAAAAATGCCATGATCCTTAATGAATATATCTCTATAATAATCACTGGCCATGGTCTTTAATTCTTCAGAGTCATGTATCCAAAAATCATTCTCATCTTGCAAAGCATAGATCTTCTATTTCCTTCGTTTGATGATGGAGGCATGAAAGTACTTCATATTACGATCTCCCCATTAAAGCCAATTACATTTGGATTCTTTAAACCAAAGAAGCTCTTCTTACATCATTAACTTATTATATTCCTTCCAAAGCTTCTTTTCCAGCCTATGAAGGCCATTTGGAGTACCATTATCCTTACGGATTTCGATGCCTTTTAACCACCTCAAGATCTCTCTTTTACTTTTAGGGATGCTTCCGACCAAAGATTCATTCCAATTAGTAGCATATTCTTGAAAGCTCTTAATCCCATCAAGCCAATCTTTCTCCCTCCAGGCATTGTTTATGATGTGTTAGAACCCCTCCTCGAGCCTTCAAGTAGCCAAATAATGAAATATTTTTTTGTTTTGGGAATGAGGCATAGTGGGGAGGCAAGAGACAACTATAACCTTATGGTCTGATTTATACTTGAGATTATGAATCACTTGAGTGTGAGGAAAGGTAATCTCCCAATCAACATTTTAGAGGACGCAGTCTAATTTCTCCCTAACTCCTCCTCGCTCCCAAGTGAATCTGTCTCTGGGATCTTTTAGCTCATGAGGACCAACCTCAAGGATGCAATCATTAAACTGCTTCATTGAAAGGGAGTAGGCTGGAGCACCTTCAAATTTATTGGTAGGTACTCTATAAGCATTAAAATCTCATACTAGAACCCAATTATCCATAGTATGTTGGAAAATTACATAATTGCTTGCCATAATTGATTTCGTTTCTTGTAGTTGGTTTCACCATAGATAAAGGAAGCAATGAAACAATGATTGAGCTTTAGGTTATGGATTTGAGAATGTAATAACTGGGTATTAGAGGTAATATAGTCTACTCTAAAATCACTCGAATTCTAGAGAAGTCATATCCCTCCAGAATAACCTAAAGCTTTAATCCTAAACCATTGCGACAAACCAAACTTACGAATCATGTTGTTAGCACGACCACCACTTATTCTAGGCTAAATCAAACAAAGAATATCAATTCTATTTTTCTTAAACATATCTTTAATAAAGATGGGGAAGGTCTTGCTACTTGCCCCTTACAATTCCAAGTCCCAATAATCATGATTAAAGACAAGAAAGCAAGGGTGAACACTTACTAACTAGCTCCTATTTTTTGTTCAAAATTGAAATCATGAAGATTATCTTCATCTTCTGTGGTTGCTGCCACGTTCTCAAAGTTGCCTAACTCTGTCCTGGCATCCTCCATTTGCTCTTCTTCTCTGCCAGCTTTCGATGGTAGTGGATTAGGGGGCATTGGGTCCGAGCCTACATGCAAGAGGTAAATTTTAGGCTCCTCATCTTTAGTTTTATTTAAGTTGGTATTAGTATTCAACATTGTAATTGATGAAGGAGCTCTGTCAATGTGGGGATCTCATTTTTCTTCACCACTTGGCCTATATTTCCATTTACCACTTGATGGGTTCGTTGGCTAATTTTCTAGAATCTTTCTTTGCCACTAGGGTCCTCTTGCTTTGAAATTAAAGCTTTGTCCATAGCCTTGTCCATCTCTTCCAATATTAAACCCCTTCTAGGTCCATCCATATTTCCTTTCCTAGGCCCACTTACATTTTCTTCATACAGCCCACTTAGTCCCTCTCTTTTACCCAATCAGTTGTTAAGAAATTCATACAACCCATTCTTCATTTTTCCTTGGCCCATTTCTTTCTTTCTTTGTTTTTTTTTTTTTTTGCTTTTGAAGGATTTTTAATTCCTCTTTTTCCTTGCTTTCCAAGCACCATACTCGAGCCCCCTCCCCTCTTCCTAGACAAAAACATTATCTCCTTTTCATTCCCTTCTGGAGCACTTTCCTCTTCCATGTAAGACAGTGCTCGCATGTTCACATTTGGTCTCACCTGTTGAGGTTCAATGGCATCGTGTGTCCTGCTCAAGTTCACTTCCTCCTCCCCTATTTGCTTTTCCAATGGGTTCGACTTCACAGCAACATTCGATAAGTCTTTTAATGCGTTCCTGGTGCTCTTTTTCTGTGGGCAAGTCTCACTTTGGTGACCACAGCGTCCACACTCAAAGCATATGAGTTTGAGTCTTTCATACTTAATGTTGAAACATTCTTCAGCAACAATTATGCGTGGGATGAGTATTTTTTTGCAAATTAAGCTGCACACAAATTCGTGCATACCTTTATCTTTTCACCTTTGCTATTAAGCTTGTATTGTTTGATAGAGTGTTCGAATCCACTCTAAGGGGTTTGCCAATTCACTCCCACAACCTTGTTATGTAGTGTCTGTTGTAACAAAGAATTGGAATGTGAGGAATATGAACCCAGGTGATAATACTCCTGAGTTGGTTTTGAAAGGGTCACAATAAGGAGTCCACTTCTGAACCAAAATGCAATGTTGGAAAATCACCCAAGGACCTCCATATAACACTTTCCTATAGTGATTCTTCCATTGTTCTTGGTTAGTAAATTTAACTATAAAATACTTGATCAAATGAGATTTAAGCATAGAGAGATTAAACCTTCACCCAAGCATAGTGATAACTAGAGAAAAATTCCAAGGCCTACACCACTCATTATACTCCTCCTGGGATATGGGAACCACTAGGTATATTTTCCTAAGGTGCTTTATCTCTTCTATTGGCTCTGGCATTTTCCAATAGATATCCTCATCTTCAAAGAGGAGATCATCTGTTTCCATGGAGTAGCTTCCATTGGCCAATCCATTGTAGCCCATCATAGACTATTTATAGGACGTGACCTTAACTTTTGCTGTGTATAGAACACTACCTTCCTTATTTTGATTACCCAAATCTAATCTTTCTCCTCCATTAAATCATATATAATCTCTTGAGGCACTTCCTCCATTTTCTTCTTCTTGTTCCGACCATCTCCTTTTGATTCCAATGGTCAGTTAGATGGATTTTTGCATTGATTTGTGTCCTCTATGCACGCAAAAAAAAAAAAAAAAAAAAACCTGCTCGCCTTTTCCTTTCCTTTTTAAAGCATTAAAGGGCGAGAATGAGTAATCAAAGTACCCCGAGTGGGTGTGAAAAGAGACTGGCAAATTATTGAAGCAAATGAATTGATAATGATATCTACTTGTTGGTTGGTGGTTGGATACAATTATTTCTAGTTTTGCATTAATGGGAACTTAGAAGCCAAACCAGTTATAGATAGGAATTATTTTTTTCCTTTATTTACTGCATTAATTAATTTGGGGATGTAGTTTCCTTTCTTTGCTTTTTTGTTTTAAACTAATGTGTATATCTTAAAGATGTCCCTGGCAATTAAAAAAGTTGCTCGATCTCCATTAATTTGGTTCATTTCTTATTAAAAAAAGTAAATTATATTTAATAAATGGTATATCAATAAAATATATATTTGATCATTTAAATTTATATTAAATTTCAGTTTTATTTCTTAAATTTATAAAATGGATTTTTAGTCTCTTAATATTAGTGTTAGCTTCATTAATAAAAATAGAACCACTCATCTTTTTATAAAACCTAATCATGATGTCATCTGATATACTTTTAACATCAACAACTCATCTTTCAAAATGTAAATTTTTTATGTTAATGTTTTATATTTTAAGTATGCTTTATTGGTATTTAATTGTGAAGTCATCATTATAAATTCATTGAGTATGCAATTTCCATTAATAAGATTAAGATTAAGAGATTAAAAATACTTTTTATAAATTTAAAAGATTAAAGTAAAATTTAATATAAATTTGAAAGATCAAATATATACTTTATCATTTAGAAAAATGCATATATTTAAGGGACATTAACTAATTACAATGCTCTATGCTTATTAGTTAACAGTGGCTTATAAATAGTAAATGAAGGAAGTATGTACCCACATTTAAAATCATATATTACATCCATCAAATTTAAGAACGATCTTAACAAATAATGTTAATACAATACGTGATCCATCAAATTTACCCTCATTTTAGTTTTGGTCCTTCAAGAAGTAAACTGATCCATATTTTTGTTATAGAGACCAATGTTATGAATAAAATGAAATTTGAAAGACTAAAACTACTGGTTTTAAACTTGAGAGATTAAAATTAAAATAAAAGCAAATTTAAGAAACTAAAGATTGGATTAACCCTAAAAATATTATTAATACCCCACATATGCAGTTTTTTTTTTAGCTTAGTTAGGGCAAAGAGTAGACCCATCCAACAACAAATATCTCCTTTGGGTACTAAGGACAAAGGGTTGAATTACCCTCTCAACTAAAATGATACATACAACAGAATTGAATTGAGATTCGAACCCGGAACGACTTATCTAATTGAGATCATCTCTAACTACTCATGCCAATTTGAACTGTTGATACCTAATGCTATAATAATAATTCATTGTTTCCATATGTTTAATTACATAAGCAAAACATAATTCATTGACAGTTGGATACAATTATTTCTAGTTTTGCATTAATTGGAACTCAGAAGCCAAACCAGTTATATATAGGAATTATTATTTTTTGCTTTATTTACTGCATTAATTAATTTGGGGATGTTGTTTTCTATCTGTGCTCTTTTTTTTTTTTTTTTGGAATATCGAGTCGATCCCGGGGGGTCACTTGATTAAAATAATATTTCATGATTGAAAGAGTACGTTTATATAAATTATTACTACTGCTCTGTCTGTTTACTATTACATATTTTTGAAGATTTTGTGTTTTAATTGACAAGGTTTTTTGGTGAAATGTTAAGAGTAACTAACATGTACACCTTAAAGAGGTCCCTGGCAATTAAAAAAGTTGCTCGATCTCCACTAATTCGGTTCATTTCTGATTAAAAAAGTCAATTGTATATAATAAATAGATGGTATATTAAGAAAATGTTAAATTATATATTTAATAATATAAGTTTATATTAAATTTTAGTTTAGTCTCTTAAATTTATGTTGAGGATTTTTTATTTTTTTTAATATTAACACCGTTTGTTTTATTGGCAAAATAGAACAACTATGTTATCTGACCTACTTTTAACATCAGCAACTCATATTTCAAAATCTAAACATTTTATATTAATGATTTATATTTTAAATATACTTTATAAGTATTTAATTTTGAAGTCATCATTATAAATTAATTAAGTGTGGAATTTCAATTAATAAGATTAGGGATGCGTTAACATTAAGAGATTAAAAATATATTTTATAAATTTAAAAGATTAAACTAAAATTTAATGTAAATTTATAAGATTAAACATGTAATTTACCCTTTAAAAAATGCATAAATTTTCGGGACATTAGCTCATTACATTGCTCTATGCTTATTAGTTTACAGTGGCTTATAATAGTAAATGGACGGAGTATTTACCCACAATGAAATTTACGATTTTTATTAATTTATGTGAAATATATCAAAGGTTACTTTAAATAAAATTAGAGGAGTATTGCTAAAAAATTTTCTATTACAATATTTATTGCTAGCCAAATCTACATAAAATTTGTTTAAAAATCCAGGTGTAAATTATATTAACAGCGTGTAAATATTCTTTAACTATGTGGAATATATTTTCGACTATATGCAAAGTGGTTAGTATTTACTATTTACACTGTTGAAAATATATTGCATGGATGCCAAGAACAGTTGCATTCATTGAAAATGAGTAAATCTCACCTAAGTACCCAGTTCCTTGGGTACTTTCGAGCAATAGATTTTGTTCATGGGGAATTTTTGCTCAATTTTCTCATTTAAAATAGTTTTTTTTAATTTTGTAAATAAAAAAAAGAGTTAAATGGGAAAAATTATTAAACAACTCAATTTCTTCTGAAAGACAATTTTGCCCCCGTGGCGTGGCACTATAACAATAATGGTGGGTGTGACGCATTGTTGGAAAGGTGGATATTGATTGTTTGATTTCTTTTAGAATCATTTTTCTCCTTTTCTCTCAGAATAATTGAAAAAAGAGAGTTCATATTTAATATTTTATAAAATTAATATTGTAAATATAAATAGATAAATTTAAAATATTAAAATATGATCTATATGATTTATAACTGTAGTATATACAAGATAACAAAAATTTTAACTTATAAATTATTATAATAAAAATTTTATAAATATTAAATTTGAATCATTCATTATTTGATTTAAGGGTTGAGATGTGATTATGAAAAAAAAGGAAAAAAACAATTCTGACAAAATCTTCTCCCATAGGCGGCATCGTTCCAAGTCCATCGCAGAAGATGAAAGGAAGAAAGAAACCAATCAAAACCATTATTTAAAAAAGAAGGACAGGAAGAAGAAGAATTTTTTAAAAAAATTCTATAACCACTAAAATAATTTTTTTTAAAAAAATTATACTTTTAAAAAATAAAATCTGACTGTTGAGATCCATTTGGATAATTCAAATATAATTAGCTTTGCCTGCTAATCCCTTTATTCAGCTCCTTATTAATAACTCTTGGGTCAACAATCTCACCGGCCAACAACAACACTAATTGGAGTTGAAGAACCTCCTCCATGCATGGTCAGTCGGCCCCCTTTAAATCTATGGCTTCCCTCATGCAGATCTCAACTCTCGCCTCCCATTGGCCAAAAATATTTCATTATATTCCAAATGGAAGATTTAGCCATGCAAAACCAAGCAGATTCCCATATCACTCAAACCTTCTCTCTCCTCTTCCACCATTTCCTCTCAAAACTCCCTCAATTTCTCTGGCTTTTGACTCTCTCTCTGCTAGCTTCCATTGAAGCTTTCTTCTTACTCCTCCGAAACTATGAGCCCACGATCCATTTCCTCCTTCTCTGGACTTTCCTCCTGTGTTTTACCCTGAAAAAGCAATTTCTTTCAAAGCCTCCTCCAGTTTACCTCGTGGAATACTCGTGTCTGAAACCACCAGCTTCTTTCAGGTTTCCCTTCTCAATGTTCCTAGAAAATTGCTCCGCTATTGGTTTTGACAAAGAGAGTGTCACTTTCATGGCCAAGGTCCTCAAGTCTTCGGGACAAAGCGAAGAGACATGTCTTCCTCCTGCGTTACACTTCATTCCTCCCAAGTCCCATCACGGTGAATTCATCAGAGAAGTTGAAATGGTTCTGTTCCCTGTCGTTGATGATCTCTTAGCCAAAACTAGTCTCTCTCCTCTTGACATCGACATACTTATCTTGAACTGTAGTGGCTTCTGTCCTGTCCCTTCTTTGAGCTCCATTATCATCAACAAATACTCCATGAGAAGTGAAATTAAATGCTATAATATCTCTGGTATGGGATGTAGTGCTAGTGCCATCAGCATCGATTTGGCTAAGAATCTTCTGAGTGTTCACAAGAACTCTAACGCCATTGTTATAAGCACAGAGATTTTATCAACAGGTTGGTACCCTGGTAAAGAACGTTCCAAGTTGATCCTTAACTGTTTGTTTCGGATGGGAAGTGCAGCGATATTTCTCTCAAACAAGAAAGAAGCGAGGAAATATTCCAAGTACAAAGTGGCTACGACTCTTAGAACTCAGAGAGCCTTCGATGATAGGACCTATTTCGCTGCCTTTAGGGAAGAAGATTCTGAAGGAAAACTCGGGGTGACGCTGAAGGGAGACGTGTTTCAAGTAGCTGGTGAAGCTCTTCGTTCAAACGTCACCATTTTATGCCCTAAGATACTTCCTTTCACAGAGAAGTTCAGATACGTTGTATGGCTATTGAAGAAGAAGGTGATGATGGAGACGACAGAAGAAGGTATTCATAATCATCAGGTGCCGAATTTCAAGGCGGCGGTAGATCATTTTTGCCTGCCGTGTACGGGGTGGCCGGTGATAAGGGAGATCGGAAAAGGGTTGAAGCTTACAGAGATAGACATGGAAGCTGCATTGATGACTCTATATAGGTTTGGGAACCAGGCATCGTCTTCTCTCTGGTACGAAGTAGCTTACTTGGAAGCCAAGGAAAGAGTTAAGAAGGATGATAGGATTTGGCTAATCGGAATGGGAAGTGGGCCCAAGTGCTGCAGTGTCGTTTTGGAGTGCATGAAACACATAAATGGGGAGTCAAACAAGGGGCCATGGGCTGACAGCATCCATCAATACCCACGTTCAAGTTCTTGATTCGTAACCATACCTATTCAATGTACTTTTGCTTCTTCTGCCAAAATAAATGTTCTTTTGCTTCTTACTGTACCATTATTATGTAAGTCCAGAAAGATATATTCTCTTTGTTTCAAAAAGATTGTTGAACAGTCCTACTCGTTACAAAATGTTTCACCCAAATTTATTCAAGGGTTCGAGTCATTTCTTAAACGGGGTGAAACTCATCTTCAATAGTTTGCAAACCAAATATATATATTCATTTGTATGAAAATAAATTATGTTTTGCACATAATTGAAAATAGTTTGTATACAGCTTAAGATAGGATGCAGACGGATTCTTAAATGAATTTTAGATATATATGGGTAATAAATTTTGTGTTTTGCCAAGGTAATTTTCTATTTTTAAATTTTTTATTTTCTTTTCATGGAAATAGATGTTCTATGATGAAGCAGGAAGTATTTCTATATCATTTTATTTTTCATTGATGAAAACCTTGCGATATAGGGACACTGGTGGGCATTCGGGTTGTGTGAGCAGAGACAGCGAATTCAATGACAAGGCAAGAGCATATGTTTCTAGTAAAGACTTTTTACTCTTGTCCTTTTATTATTTATATGAAAACGTTTTTTGTCATATATTTACGTATTATTGTTAAATTTTTCTTATAAATATATAATTTTATTCTTAATTTATTATTGTGTAAACTTTGTTCTCATTAGATATAGTGTTTGCTAAATGACGGTAAAATTTTGTTAAATTTTAAGATATAATTAATAAGATTTAAGGTTTTTTTCGTTATTTCAATATATAAAGATATTAAAAAATAAATATGATAGGGACAGTATAAGTTATATAAACCATTGGCCAAAACTACTTGCATGAAGGTTCAGTCTTGTAATGCGTCTCTCTACAGCTCTGGTCCAGCGATCGTGTTTTCAAATACAGAAGTCACCTGTTAGAGTCAATGGCGACATTCAGCTCTTCTCCATGTCCTCTGGTCCAATTGCGATTATCAGTTGGAGAAGATGGTGATTCATTCACTCCCTTCTTTCTTAATGGAGCCAACTTGGAATCAATTTATTACTTAGTATAAGTTATAGATAAGAAGGATTCTAACCTAAAAAAAATAAAAACTTATAGTCAAGTCAAAAGTTCCATTAGAACTGGTTTGGGAGCTCATCAAAATAATGAACGTCATGTGCTTGTTAGATTTAAACCGTCTTCACTTAGTATAAGTTATAGATAAGAAGGATACTAACCTAAAAAATATATAAGAAGATAAGAGCTTAGTTTATAGACAAGTCAAAAGTTCCATTAGAACGGGTTAGAACGGGTTTGCTGGGATCTCATCAAAATAATGAGCGCCACGTGTTTGTTAGATCTAAACTGTTTCGATCTTATCTGGACAATTCGTATTTAATTTTTTTATTTTTATTTTTATAAGAAATTATTTTAATGAGTATAAAATTTAAAATAAAGTTAATATCTTAACTATCATATTTTTAAATAATGATTTTTTATTAAAAATTGCTCGTTATAATATTTAAATGTGGACCTTATCCTACATGGACCTTCCGTCATTGTTGAGGGACAGTGATAAATAAAGTTGAAGGTGTCAAAGATTATTTCTTTTTAAAGATATATTTCATATATTTCAACAATATGGTGTCCTTATGTATATTCATTAGAATTGATTATGTATGACGTACCAGCAACTAACTATCAACCACTCATGTATATATCATGCAATATCATTTATTTTTGTGATGAATCAGTTAGCCGCCATTGGCCATTGCATTGGAGCATCATACGGCCTGAGAAGTTTTTAAATTTTATATCATTTTTCAATTTCAATTTAAATATGCATTTTTCAATTTCAATTTTAATGTGCATTGATTTCTCGTGCCTTGCCCATGCTTTGTTTTTTGTTGCCCAACTTAAATTTAGTTTTTTTTTTTAATTGGAAACCCAGACTCAAACTGAATCTATGATTACGTTGGGTCATCATATATAAATTACTTATAGCTCTAATAAATTCAGTTTTAATTCCAACGTAAACATGCAGAAAATACCTTATTTGAAGTTGACATGCATAATTTACCATGATCCTATTTATAAATTAGAGAAAGAAAATATTTTTATTCTACATATAAAGTATATTATATTAAAAATTTCACATGAATGTACAATTTTATTCTTTATTGTAGACATTATACTCTTAAGGTAAAGTATATATATTAAATATAAGTAAAACTAAAAAGCTATTAAATTTTAAGATAAAATTGACAAGAGTTAAAGTTTTTCGTAATTCCAATAAAATATGTCAAAAAATACTTATAATAGAAAAGGGCTGCATGTGTGAGAGAGAAACGAGAGCAATATTCTAAATTATCTTTTTTTTTCCCTGTGTTTGTATATATAGTTTAATACAGCACTCTTGTAATAAAAAAAAAACTAAACTTTAGAAGAACACCCTTATTATTAAACCATACATGTAGCTTGATGTTAGCTAAGGATTGAGGGTAGTAGAGTGTAAATAGAAGTCAAGGTTTCTCTTATGAGCAAATTAAGTTCAAAGAAAACCCATCCCAAAAGACTTTCTTGTTAGGAGAGTCATTCACACATATAAACCACGTTATATTTGTCAGCCTTTTCTTTTAAGTGAAGACGGCCCCAACAATCTTACTCCATGGCACTTTAATCTGCCTCGCTCTTATCAATCAAAAACCTCTATGGACAGCCTTTTTCAACAATGTTATGAGCATGAATTTAGAAGATTTCATCCTGAAAGACTAACATTGGAAGAGAAAGTGTTTGAATTTCTAAATCTCCCTTCTCATATAAGGCTTCCCAACACATGGGATTAATTAATATGTTCCACCTCCCTTTGTCTAAAAGAAAATTAAACACACATGTAAACATAAATGTGTGTCTCATGATCCAGTGATTAGCCAAAATATGAAGTCAAGCAAAAATTCAAAATACTAAAATCTGACATCTTGTCATACGCCAATATAACTTTTTGTTAACGGATAACTTGTTATTAGTCTCCATGATTTTATAGCAACTGGATGTTAAATTTATGAATGGAAGAGGTATAAAATTTAAAGAATTTTTGGGGCAGATATGAATAACACTTATGCCCCATTTGATACACGAAAAAGATTTTAATAGAAGTGGAAGTAAATTCTAAAGTGTGTTTGGCACCTAAGAGGATGGGGATGTTGCTTCAAGTGCAAGATTGAGGTGGATTCATCACAAAGTTACGCTATTGAGCTATCACGCATTGGATCAGACCACCCCTGGTGGAGGAGAAATCTTGTTGGATGCAAAGCATCACAAGACTTCATCGTTTGCTATCGCCGTCCTCCACTGACTTCATCATTCGTTGTCGCTAACCAGTGGAGAAGATAAGCATGGTGATGGTGGAGTGTTGAGGGTACAGATGGCAAGGAGGAAGGAATTGGGGTTGGAACTCGGTTCCATAGGGAGGAGGTTGGAACCGAGTTCCAACAATTTTTATGGAACTGGGTTTCATGGAGAATCCACTTCTAATGCATCAAACATACAAAAAATTTGATTTCAATTCCATTTCCAATTCCCTAGCCTCAATTCCTTGCTATTAAACAGGGCATTGGTTGAGGAGGGAGCCAATCTTCCTTTTAGATTAGTGGAGTCTTGATTATCTCATGCTTAAGGCTTGCCATTTGTATTTGGAAAAAAAAGTGTTTGAAGGATAAAGGGATTTGGTTACCTTGCCAAGCATTCAATGCTTAGTAGGGAGTACTAATCAAATATGAACCGTCCAGATATGATCTAGATAGTTCATATTTGATTTTTTAAAAAAAAATAATAATTTCATAAATAAAAAATTATTTTTTAAAAAAATAGCAGTTGATATATTGTTTTTATTTTTTATTATACATCTACTAGAATAATTTTTTTTAAAAAATATAAACTTTTAAAAAATTAACTCTGGATTACCCAAATTAGATTTGAATGATCCAGATATAATTAGCTCTCCTTACTAAGTATTTTACTTGGTAGAATAATTAAGTCCAAAAGAAAACATGTCATTGTAGATCGATTTCAAGTGTTTGGATCTAGAGCCGAGAATTTGGGCTGGGACCTAAAAGGATAAGCCTTAATGGGTCGAGGGCTTAAAAGGGCCGGCCCTTTTAGGTCTGCCATAATTTTTTTTATATTTTTTTAATAATTTATATGTATTTTACATAATAAACATATTTTAAATATATGATTTTTGTTTATTATTTGTTGCAAAAACTTAAAATGATGATGATAGTGTTATAAATAAAATACTTGATATGTTTTTATCTCACTAAAGCAAAGTCTTCCGATCCTATTCCTAGCTTAAAATTGAAGATAGTAATGATGATTGATGAAGAAAGAAACTTATGTTGTATAATTTGTGAACTTAAGTTTAAAACTTTCAGAGTATTTATTATTTTTGATATAGTTATTTAGATAATTAGATATAATTTTCTATGTTTTTTGAGTAAGAAAAGTTGTATAGTGTTAAAAGCATTGTATTTAAAAAAAAAACAAAAGAAGAAGTAAACAGTGCTAGGCCAGCGGGGCCGACCTCTCACGGGCCGGGCCTCAAAAAACTGAATTATTTTGGGACTAGGATCTAAATGGGCCTGCCCTAATTCCCGGTACTAGTTGAATCCCACCGCTTTTTTTTTAATTGAAATACCACTTTAACCTTTATTACAATTCTATCGGTAGATTTTAGACGTATAACTTATTTAAGATTAGCTTGTAGAAAATGATTATACATAATTCAAAGTAAGTATATAAAAAGAATTTTATCTTGACTTATCTAAAACTGATTTTAGAAAAGTGAGACAAGACACTTTTATGTGGCATTTGTCTTATTCTATTTGTTAATTGGCCGGTGAATCAATAGATTGGTTTTATGTCGAGCTTTTATATAGGCCAATTGACACTAAGTGGATCTCTTAACATCTTTTTAAACGTAAAGTAAGAGTTCCAACTCTCACTCAAGAGAATAGTGACTGCATGCGAGTCATAACAAAAAAAATAATAAAAAACTAGTTTTTTTTTATTGTATAAAAAACTAGTTTTATCGCTCATGTGTTACAAGGAAAAATGAAAATAATTGATCAAATAAATCAAAGTATATTTAAATTTGGTTCAATACGATTTTTTTTTTCCAGATTGATTTCAAGCCCTACGTATCCCTAATCACTTCATGGTTACATATGCATATTAGCATGTAGATGGATAGCTTTTACAAAAAGATATAGTCCTTGCTGGGAATGGATTCAAATTTCACTACTTATAAACAAATATTGTTGATAATTATAATAAGTAATTTTATAACTAGTTTCAAGTCATGAACCACACGTTAGCCTTTGTGGGCTTTTAATGCTCAACTTGCTTGCTATATGATAAACACAAGTCACATGGAAACGTTTATTTTTTAAAACTAAAAGAAGTACTACTATATGATATTGCTTAATATTCATTTAGTCCTTCATGTATGATTTATTTAGAGAGTTAATATCAACTCTAAATGTATAACATATTTCTAATTTTTATCAATTTTTTTAAACTATCCCTATTTATTATCCTTCAGCAATGATCAAGTAAGAGAGAAATGAAAGGAGACAATTAAAATTTAAATAACATACTTGATCTAATTAAATTAGGGTAGATAATTAGATTCTACATTTAGAACTATATGGAGTATCATTACTTAGATTTGAGTAGACTAACTAGAATCTAGTTCTCAAGTAAATGGCATCATTCCCATCTTTTTTTCAATAACTATGGTTTATCCCATCAAGGTAAAGATATTGGTCCATGAAGTGAGCACACATTGACTTGTCTTCTAAACTAAGCATGGGTTTCGATTAGCTTAAAATAATTTTTTACGTTTTTCAAGACAAATTTCTTCTCCTATTCTTACTCTTTACAAAGCAAAATAACTTAAAATAAGTAAATTCAAAAAAATATTGATATACACATTCTCAAAAATGTTAATTGTACAAAATTAAGACACAATCCTCTTGTAGTCTAGAAAGCAACAAAAGAGTTTAAGGGCTTGTTTGGGAAGTAATAAAACCTAGGTTTCAAACCTTGGTTTCACAGAATCCGAGGTATGTATGTGAGAGAGTTTTGTCTCGGCTTGCGTGAAAATGATTTTGAGAATTGATTGGCAAACAAGCCCTAAGAGGGATTGAACTAAGCTCTTGTAAATATTATTCTTGGAAAGTGAGTGTGTTTATTTTGATCTTAGATGTTAGAATCAAATTCACTTTATCATATCATTTTTTTGTAAATTATCCCAATTAAGTGTACCTGGTAAGAGAGTTCTTATGATTGAGCAATTCAAATACAAATGATGATTAAAGAGGATAGTAATTCAGAAAAATCATCATACATTTTTTATGAAAAAAATTCAACAAAATTAATTAATATATATTAATTGTCTAGTTTTTATAATAAATATCACCGGCGCATAAACTTTTACACCCACTCCCAAAACTAATAAAATAATTCAATTAAAATATTAGCCCTTTTTTTTTATGAATATTAGCCCATTTATTAAATTCAATATAATGGGTTCTTTTGAATTTTTGTCCCAACTACATAAAAAATTAAATGGCACAATTTGAAAATTAATTTTTTTTGGTCGAACTAACTTGAGCAATTATAATGGTGAAAAAAGATAGTTTATTGTAACAAAAAAAGGTATTTTATAATTTTTAAAATAATATTTTCCTGAAAAATTTGATTTAATATTTTTAAATGCTGAAAATTTATTGAATAATTAGAATATGTATTATTAATATTTATTAAAAAGCACATCATTTTTTGTATTGAGAGGGAAATTACTTGTATTTCTCATTTATTCCCATATAATTTTTCCCATAATTTATACCTGTTTTTAAACCAATCCACAAGTTCAGAATTTTGAGTCAATGTCGTTTTTCTCCAAATGAATTGTTCGAAGCACTTGGCCCAACTGAACGGAATGATCCCAACAGACGGCAGGTCATTTAAGGCAGAGACCGCGTCTCGCAGCCACCGCTTCTTCGCTCAGAAAGTTTTAGTTTAACGCTCGAAGATCGTGATGAAAAGTTTCAACCCCATTTCCAGGTCTGGTATGCGCTGAATGGATCTTGAAGTATGCAGAATCCTGGAGCGATTCGTGATGCCGGAATATTCGTAGACGTTAATTATAGCTTAAACTCTCCGGCCAAGCAGAAAGCTGCCAACAGAGGTGCCTATGGGAACCGCTCGACGCTTTCCCTTCGACGAGCTATACACGTGCTTGGTACAGCCAAAACGAAGCTCTTTTTGGGCTTCTGCGCTCTCTCCGTTGTCATCGTTGTAACTTCTAGGCTTAGTTCTTGGATGGGTTGGAACCCTCATGACCCTTCGTCGGTTTCTTCTCCGTCAAGGTAAAATTTTTCCTAAACAAAGTTCTCTTTTCCTGTTTTGTTAGTTTTTCTTTCACTGTTCATCTTAAGTAATTTGGTTTTTGTTTCTGGATCGGTTTGATTGACGCTAGTGACTATTTTCTACTTATTTTCTTTTGGATTTACCTCAATCACAGTGGAATTGTACCAGTGCGTGTGTGCGTGCGTGTTTTCGCAATTTCATTTTGTGGAGTTCTGAATTATTTGTTGTTTTAAGTATGCTATACAGTGTATTTTAATGAACCCTGGATCCTCAACTGTTCTCTTCCTGTTCTATTGTCAAATTATTATCTTTATGAATTCAATCCTATATTATTGGCACTTGTCCTTGAAAGCTTGAGTGGAGATCAACACCCAAGGCTTAATGCCTACACAACGTGCAATGCATGAATGCTACTCTATTCAACTTGCAGTTTCTTTAATTTATACTGCATAATGGCAAGTGTTTTCTCGAAGAAAAACACAGATGCACCCATTACATGAGTTCTGTAGATGTTCTGGTGATTATCAAAATAGCACTTTTCCTATGTCAAAAAAATTAAATTAAATAAAAAGAACAGGTTTTCCTGAATGCACGAATTTACTGATGTATATTTATAGACATGGAATTGTTGATGTTTTAAACCTAAGCATGGAAACTGAACTGATACATTGCAAAGATATGGGCATGATGACTCTATAAACTCATAAATTTCCTTGCCACCTTGTGATGGTGGATTTGGATAAATCGACCATTTTGGCTGATACTTTGCCGAGGGCTGTTGTATTTTTTACCAGAAGATAGAGTATTAGAGGTTAGAGTTTGGACTAGAGTAAGATATCTGAGGTCCGGTTAAAAGAATTTTGTACTTAAAAAGCCATGTTGGAGTACCAATTGCAAGGCGATGTTGGAAAACAATGGATCTTATCTTCCAACTTGGTTGTGCCTCGTGTTAACAATGTGACTCTTCTTTCTACTGAAAACATGATTGAAAACTTACGTTTTCAGTTGTAGTACACAAATAATGTCTATGAATGGATATTGATGCATTTTGTGTTATGTGTAATTCAGGGGCCGATATACTGTGCTTATGAACACTTGGAAGCAAAATTCTTTTCTCAAGGATGCGGTTGCTCATTATGCATCTTGTCTTGGGACTGATGCAATTAATGTAGTGTGGAGTGAAACCCAACCACCATCTGAACATTTGGAAGCCTATCTTAAGAAGATTGTGGTTTTGAAGTCACGGAGATCTGATGTTCCAAACTTTAGATTTGATGTCAATGGAGATGATAATTTTAGCAGGTTCAAGCCCATAGATGGTCTTCGAACAAATGCGATTTTCTCTGTTGATGATGATGTGATTGTTCCATGTCCAACACTAGATTTTGCTTTCTCTGTATGGCAAAGTGCTCCATTCACAATGGTTGGATTTGTTCCTCGAATGCACCGGCTGGATAAGGAGGTTTGTAATTAATATATAACTATTTTGTATTACTCAAATGTTTACCAGAACAGTTTCTTTGACCTTTAATCTTTTTTTATTTTTTTTTTCAAATTTCTAATAAGGGAATAATAAATGCTTGATAGATAAGTAATTGTCAAAAACCAATAGCATGTGAGAATTTCATTGTTGATGGGGGTTGTGTGATCTTGTGTGATTCTAACAGCCGAAGTTTTAACGTTATATGATAAACCCTCTAATGAAAACCAGACATTGATGAGCGTACCAGAGTTTGTTTGGAGCTCCAAAAGAAATGGGTAGTTCTGAGAGTGGACAAATGAGGTGTGCTTAATTTTCATTGATAGGAGTTATATGATCATCGTTTGAAGTTGTATGGACAATATGATGCATAGTCACAGGGCTTGACTTGAGAGATTGATGGATGGGAGAGGAAAGATGCAAGAGCAGAATTGCTATCATGTTATACTTTTTTGATGTATCTGGAAGGACAATAATTCATGAACATATGTCAACGTGTTCCTGTCTCTTTTGGATTGTTCTTTTAATAATGATTCCATCAAGTTCATGGCAATCATCCGCATGATAACTTCATTACGCTATAATTTACACTTCTAAAGTAAAGCCTGCCTATTGTATCTGATATATTTCACTTTTGTATAATACAGCAAAATAATGTTGCATATTACAGATATGGAGGGTGGTGGTCGGTTTGGAGGATGGGCACTTACAGCATGGTTCTCTCGAAAGCTGCATTCATTCACAGGAAATACTTGGATTTATATGCTCACATGATGCCCCTGCCAATTCAAGACTATGTTTCCCGGCATAGGTAAGACATATGATTAATTGCCTCTTATAAAAGGCATTTCTTCTTCTTATTCTCTATCTCTTTGCAATCTTGGTTTATAACTTTGTTGTCTTCATCAGCAGAAACTGTGAAGACATTGCAATGTCCTTTCTTGTTGCTAATGCTACGGGTGCTCCTCCAATTTGGGTTAAAGGTAAACTTCTCTTCTTTTTGGCATAGTGTTATGATGTCATGAACAACAATTCTTTTCTGGCATGGAGTTTCCATTTTCCCTCTCTGGTTTTTAATGATAACTTCACTTCATAAGAAGATTCTTAGAACTGCCTAAAAATCATGCCAATATCACACAAGAGATGAGATGCTACATAAGAGGTACAGAGTGGCTTGGCACAACCCAGCAGTCCACTACGCTAAATAAACAAGTGCACTAAAAATTTATATATGAATATTACTGTTTGCGTAAGAAACATAAAGAAGTATGTTGACAAATGCTTAACAGCCTAAGAAATGCTTAAAACTCATTTTGATAAAATATCTAAGAATCGGTAAATATTAAAACTTTAATCTCAAATCCTTGGTCCAGGGGTATCATATGGAGTGTTCCACCAGCACGGACTACAGCCTGCTATTGAAGTGTCTGTGTTTCTTAGTTTTAGAGTTTAATTTAGTGTCTGTGTTTTAGTTTTTAGACCTGATGGCAATGCTTATAACTACATTAATTCTAATTAGCTTCAGTTTTATCATTAATTTCAATACAAATGACATGAATACAAACTAAACTCTAAATTTCATAATCCAAAACATGATCCTGTTTTCAGGACTTGATGTTTTCTTGACAAGACAGGATGAGTTCTTTTATTTTAGCTCTCTGTTTTTTTTTTTGGCCCAGCTTTTATTTTAGCTCTTCTACTTTTACTTGGCCGCTACCAAGTGATATATGATATATATATATATATGTGAACAGCTTGTTTGGCTAGTGCTTAATTTTGATTTTTGATGGTGAGTTTATTAATCTAGTTCTCAATATAGGACCCATTTTGTAGTACAAATTTGCACTACAAAAGGGGTCTTATATTTAGGACTCGAAAGAGTATTTTATTATGAAGTTTATTAATAATTTTTATGATAAGATTGCATCTTTGCACAAATAAACTGATGCAATAGTTTCAATGAAATTGTCAGATGTATGTAACTACGTATTTTAGTAGGTTATTGATAATTCTGTTGTTTTGGACTTTTGTTTGTGTTATTTTTCTTCAAGAAGAAGCTGGACGCTAGTGACATAGGAAGCATGAATCAACATTCATTATCAATAATATCAATAAATATAATAAAATCTATAACAAAGTCACACTATCTGTGAGTCATTAATAATGCAATTTATTTTAGACTCAACAAAATCTCTGGCCCACAACTTAGCTACAACTAATAAGGATGTGTTTGGTAATGCATTGGTTGACTAAAAACTATTCTCACGTTAGGAAAAACCAACAAAATACCAAATAGGCAAATACACGCTAGGTACTAACCACTAACCTAGTAGTAGCATTTCTTGACTTGAGATATAGTGAATTATGGTATGATGATCTTGCCTTATTGTCCACTGAGGTTGAAATCTTTGTAACATGGGAATCTGTTTTCTTCTTTGAAGTAATAAATAGATGGTCATATAGTTAAAACATTGGGCACAGCTCTATATTAGCACAATGCAGCATTATTGGCAGTTTGCTGCCATGCGTCAGGAGTCCCATTTTATTGATCACATTGACTATAATGATTGAAATATTAAAATTACCTTGCATTAGTCTGCCCACTTGCCCAGATGCACACCCATTTACTGGCCATCCCCACTCCAACATAGAAAACAGATGTCACTCTTATGCTCTAGATGGTTCCAAGACTTCTCTGTATTCTTTTTCCTTCGGGTTTGAAATTTACATGTTTGGAGACGTACAGCTAGCTAATGATTGCTGGTGTATCCATCCCTGAATCTTTATTTCATCTTACTCAGTTTCTTTCTACAGTTCTCCTGTGTGTATTTTCTGGGGTATGTTATGATGAGAGGAATTGGTAACGTTTGCACGGCTGTAATTATCTTATGCAAATAATGTAATTCAAAACATCAACCAAATTTGCAGGCAAAATCTATGAGAAGGGGTCATCTGGCATAAGCAATCCGCGAGTGCATAACAATGGCAGAGACAGATGTCTGAATGATTTAATATCACGTTACGGGACCGTGTCTCTTGTGCCAACTCACTTCAAAGCTATTAGCGCCAAGAATGAATGGTTATGGTAGTTGTGGTTTTCCCCATGGAAAAAGCAGACAGATCAGGCTCTCCGATTGAAGTGCCTCGGCATATCATTGTATGTATAATTGTATACGATAAACATGATCATTAGTTGTGTAGATCCAATCATGTTGTACGTTATAGTGTTTCATAATATAAATTTTTACTTGGATTTGTATGATATTGAACCTATATACAACAACAAATCTTATCTTGTTACATGGATTTCATAACAACTTGTTCGTTCTGTATCTTTTTAGTTTTTACCTTTTTTTAAAAGGAATCCATACTATCTTATTTACCATTCTCACCGATGTTTCTGACGGGTTTTCTTGTACATGTCCAAATCACCTCAAACAATTGTTTTTCCATGTCAACATCCCTATCTTCACTACCCAAATCTTATGCTCTTGTTCTTTTATAACATAACATTCACTACCATGTAACCATTGTTAGGGATATCTATCTGAGACCTATCTTAAACTTAGGGTCAAATACTAACTTAGACCCGCTGTTTAAAACTTGGGGTTGTTCTACCGGAAACAATACATGGGGTTGTGGTTCAAGTTAGTCTACTATGCTTAGAATGTATGATTGGAATGTTTTATTTACAATGTATACAATATTTTTGGAAAATATATAATTTTAATGTTTTATTTACAATGTATATATTATTTTTGGAAAAAGATATTGAGTGAATTTTATGCAAAAATGTGATTTTGTGTCACTGTCTATTTGTTTGTGTGAACGTGCAGGATTCAGTTAAAATCTCATACAATTTTTATGCCACTGTCTCATAGCCTACGTTTTTTGTTGTGAAGTGCAATTGGTCTTTCCTTGTAAACTACTACATCTTTCTCTCTTGTCACAAGTCTCTCGTTCTCCTGCTTATATCTAAGGGAGGCAAAATAATTACTGCATAAAAATTAAGTAGCTTGTTTTTACAAATAATTATAGTACAACTAGTCTTAATATAAGATGTAGTTGACTTTTGTTGGAAAGTTTTTTTTCCCCAAGAGATTTTGTTGGGGAGATGAAGAAAATTAGATACACTACATAAAAATATATATTTATACACAGAATTAAATTATATATTATTTTATAAATGATTCAAAATATACATATAATTAGATCATATATCAAGTTTATAGGTTAAATAAATTAGTTTAGAGAAAAAAAAAAGATAAATATAAATACTTTTAAGTAGCATATTTAACTTCCTTAATCTTTTTATCAAATGTTATCTAACTTTTATATTAAGAATCAATGTAATGGTTTTTTGCCCGGTAAATCCCCCCATGGCCACAAGCTCCTCCTTTTATATTGCTTTCCTAGTCTGGAATTTTATGTTTACATAGTTTGGCCCTTCTGTTCAAACATAATTCTAGTTCTTGGTTTTATTGTTTTGGTCACTTGAATTATTTAAATTTATATTTGAGTTTGGCCTTTGAGAGTGTGAGATTGCCTCAGAGGATGTAACTCGCCAAGTATTAATATATATATATATATATATATATATATAATCACTTAACATTTCAAATCCTTCTCTAAGGATTACTTTTTGAAAAGTGAAACTATAGCCAATATTTTGTTTGTAGATATATGGAATGAATATTCTAATATCATATATAATTTGCACCCTCATATTTTTTTTTTCAAGTCAGTAATTATTCTAAAGTAGTTATAACTACTTGAGGAGATTAATCACCCCAGCAATATGATAGATATAACACCATGCTAACATTTTAATTGTAACAATTTTCATTTTTAGTTTATTTTCCACACACACATGCTCTTTCCACTCTGTTTAGTTTATTTTCCATTTAAATTTGATTCTATTCTATTTTTATTTTAATTGTAACAATTCTCACTCTTTGCAGGATAATATAACTTATATTGAAGATATTGGTAATTGTAATGAAAGTGAATCCATTGATAAATTATATACTAATAACGAAGATGATGAGCCTAAAAATATATGCATTAATTTTTTTTATTTTATAAAACAAAGTATTTTTTATACATAAATATTTAAATAATTATTAGTCTTTGGGGTGGGGGGGTGTTCAATCAAAGAAAAATTAAAATTTAAACTTAACAGTCAACTAATGGTTCGGATGCATGGAAATTAAATCTCTGTGTAACATATAATTTAATTTTATGGGATGGTTTTCTATGTTTTCAAAATAAAGGGAATGTTTCTATGAATGAAATAAAATAGATGGGTGATTGGTTTGTTTTACTTTACTATTTTTTATGACAAAAATATGTAGATGGGGTTTTTGTTTTTTTGTTTTTGGAGTAAATGGGAATTCCATTTCCTTAGCAGAGTCTATACATGTACAGAGATCAGTATATGTTGGAATTTACAATATTAATCTAAAAGTAAAAAAAAAACTCTTTAAAGTATGAACCACAATTGATCTTAATTATCAGCGCAATAATTAAATCAGTAATGTAAGTTTCATGTGCAAGAATTTTGTATTTTCAGTAAGTTAATATAAGTATCAATGTTCTGAGTAGCATCTACGTCAAGATGGCTCTTGCTATTTTTTTCATTTGTGAATTGCAATGGCTCTTGTTTTCACCAACAACATAAATAATATAGGTTATGTTTGTTCTCTTATTTTTTTGTAGTGTAGTTTGCAGCAGGTTTCCTTTAACTATCAAAAAAAAGAAAAGAAAAAGAAAACAGTTTTTTTGGTTTTTAAAAATGAAAAGCTTGTTTGGTAATCTGTTTTAGGTGTTTTTAAAAATGAGAAGATTGGAATGCCTTTTGAAAGAAATGCATTTAAAAGGATGTACAGTTTTTGTTTTCCAAAAGAAATAAAAAAAATTTTACGCGTTTTTTAAAATGAAATTCAATGTACATGTTTTAAAAGGATAGATTATAGGTTGTGAATAGCAATCAGGATTATTGTATCTGAAGAATACTAACATACTCTTGGACATGCTTTTTCCAATAAAAATAATTCAATTATTCTTTTTATGTGTTCTATATCTAATAAATTTCTTTTGATTATTATATTTCTCCATAACCCATTATAATATATATTTATGGGATTTATAAGAAAAGGTAATTAGAATATTTTTATTTGAGAGAATATAGGTAACATGATATTTCGGAAGTATATTTAGTACGAGAAATGAATGATTATCTAAGGAAAGATGAGCTAGCCTCTAGGGTGCTGCGTTCCCACGTTAGTTAGAACGACTCCCTATCAGTCGATCTAACCCCATAAGGTTAATTAAGTTTTTTAATTATAAATATATAATACAATTAAGTTTTAAATGGTATAAAAATAAACATAATCTTTTAAAAATTATGTAATTTTAATAATTTCTAAAACATCCATTGTAAAGTTAAATGGAGGACAAGTGAGTTTGACGTTAAAATAAGATATAGATATTGGAGCCAATTTAACATATTGCTAAAATTAATCACTTTTTAAATAATTATATATATTTTTACACCATTCAAACGGTGTGAGAGACGCTCTTTATGAGAAATTTCATAGTTAAACATGAGGTTGTCTTAGGAACTACTAAACATCAAGTTGTTATATCAGGTTGTCTTAGGAACCACTATATATTTTTATCACATGTTTTTGTCTTGCCAAAAACAAAACTTAAACGTTTTAAAAATCCTATTTCAACTTATTTTTTCATTGAGGCAAATCCCATTTCAATTTAACTCGTAATTGTTGTTACCATTTCCTTTTTTAATAAAAATAAGTAAAAAAAAGTTTGAATTAACTTATTTTAAGTAATTTTATTCAATTTAAATAAAATATATAAAAAAAATTATTTTTATTCACATAAAAAAAATGTTCATTTACCAAAATTTACAGTTTTAAAGCCCCATTTCATGGCAGACGGATGCTGCTTTCCGTGGGTTTCTTCGGAGTTGGAAATTTTCAAATTAGTCTGATCCCTGGTAAGTTATATTTTGTACCCATTTTACCCTTAGTAAAATAACATAATTTCTACTTTACCCCTAAAGCCATTCACCCTAAACCCAATTTCCACTCCTTGGTCGATTGGCGGCGAAATGAGGATCTGGGCGACGGAGGAGCTATCAACGACGGGGACATAACCCATTGAACGACGGCGTCTTTTAAAAGGTTTCATCACTTCTCTGTAACTCTTCTTTTCTGCCCCCTCCATCATCGTCTTCATAATCTGAGGTCGCAAGTCCTTCTTCCTCCGTTACCTTTTTTAATATCTTTACCTTCAGAATCTATTCCTCTGATCCTTCTTTATCGTTGCTCAGTAAAAATGCAAAATAGGGAATACTTTCTTTTTCCTTCTATTTTCATGAAGCAAAATGACTTGTTCCAGTGCTTGTAGAATCCAAGATTGTTATGGTTCTTTTTCTTCTTATGATTAATACTGGTCGAATAAAAAAGCATCCCATGAAGTAGTTGCTACCTTAACCAATAATTAAAACCTGAATTGGATAGCTATTCTTAATCTTGCATCATGGTTTGTTGAGCCCCATAATTTTTCTAAATTAGGGATTCACGTTCGAAAGGAATAACTATTTGTTTTGGTTATATGCTTTGAATAAGATGACGTTTTCCTATTTTTCCTTACTTCGATTTGTTTGATAATGTCCCAAATGAACTTATATTGACCTGATTGGCTATACTTAAAGATGAAATTTCAGGATCAAGTTAATGTTTGAGCAAGCAAGCACATTCCGTTGTAAAGTAGATTTGTGCAATGTATTTTATGTCTTTACTCTTGCAAGTTGGCTGTGGTTTAGTGAAGTGACTGAGACCATGATGAAGGCTGAGTTGTGTTGGTTTTGTTTGAATATGTTTAAAATTCATTAGAAATACACTTCTGGTTTCTTCTTTCTTCGATTCTAGTTCCCCTCTTCCCCCCCCCCCTCCCCCTCATTTCTAGCTTTTGATTAATATGTTAAATATATTTCTGGGCTGAATGGTTCCCATGACTTCAGCTTGTTTTCTTGAAGTTACTCTGTTTGGTGAAAAAATGCTGTGGGATGAGGGTTCTTTTTCCATTTGCAATGATTCTCTTGTTGAATGCTTCTATGAGATGTAGGGTCTTTTATTTGCGTGGAAACAACATAAACAACGTAGTCTTGATTGTGTTTGTGTGCACTTGAAAATAACATTGTTTAGCTTCATCATTGTTTTTTGCTAGTACAGTTGCAACCACATTGGCCTGGTATTATGATGCCCTTCATTTTTCCACAATTACAGCTACTACAATTTGATCCTCATTTGAATTTCTTTTGTGTTCTGGCTATTATAATTCAAAAGAAATGTGTAAAGATATATTCATCTACCCAGATGATGTGATGACTATGTTACTATGGTTATGGACAGTCAGTCCAAATCTGTAGGAGTAACCTAGTCTAATAGCTTAAAGCTTATTGTCTATTTACTAATATACTTTGTGTTTTTCATCCTTGGAATGTTGCCTGACAGAGAAGTACGTAGTTTAGCCCAAAGAGAAGAAAGAAAAGAAGAATAATGGCAGGCAAAGCAGGTAGTTCGGTGGCAAAGGCCGTAGGTGAATATCAGTATCCATGGCGTGAGAAGCTGGCCAAGTACAAGGATGAACTTGCCAAGGGTGTTTGGGGATACTGGGAGCTGGGAGCATGGAAACCACTCGGGATTAGTGCTCGACAAAGGGCTAGGTTGCGCAAGGAAGTGCTTCTTGCCGGGCAAGATTGGCCCTATGATCCAGAGAGGAAGGAGATGAAAACCAGAAGGAAAGGACATAAATGTGACAGGATAGCTGCAGAGAAAAGAGAGAACACTGCAAGATTGATGGAGAAGATGCCAGACATGTTGCTGGATTACAAGAAGCGCAGGTGGGAGAAGAAGATGAAGGAAGAAGACAAGGGCAAATAGTAAAGTTTTTTTTTTTTTTTGGGTTGTGCAATTATTGCTTTGTGCTTAGTTCATCCTGATTTCTGCTGAGAAAGAATTTGGTGATTTTCTTCATAGATGGATTTAATCATGTTATATTTTCATGTTTAATTTTTGTGTTATGCACCAAATTAGAATAAACCTTTTGGAAGCCTGACCTTTTGGCTTTCTTCTGGTTCATTAGTCGTTGCAAATTAATTGATCAGCACCAAAAAAAAAAAAAACGAAGAAGATAGTAGTTTGTAATAAGTGCTTCAATTTCTGTGTTTGACTTGGGCTCCTCATGCTATTCACCGAGCATAAATATAAAAATATCTTAGTTTGTATCCTTTTTATTCTCTGAAACTACTATGAGAAGTCAAAAGAATGATATGAACAGAATGTTCAGCAGATTCCACATTCCATTCTTAAAAACATGTTCAGGATTTTTATTTGTTTATTTATCTTTCACATGATATGACAAGTAGTATGAATGATAAAAAGAGGAAATTTGACTTTTTTGTTGTGGGTAATGTTCTAATCTAAATTTGTTGAAAAGATTCCTATAATTTGGCGGCCGCTTTTTCATCATATCTTTCAACTTACTGTTGATGGGATTGAAGCTACATAATATGAAAAATATAACAAGTTCCTTACAAAGGTTTTATAACGTAAAAAAAATTAGAAACTCACTAATGCACTAACTCTAACTCTTAAACAAATGAACTGCTTATGTTCTATGAACATTTGGACCCATCCTTTGGCACATCTGGTATCATCCATGTCTCCTGCATTCAATGTGACACAGTGATTGAATTTCTCCGTCTTTAACTTAGGCTCCTCTTACTAATGGGTATTTGCCATTTGGTCTATAAAGTTTGCTATTTGACCAAACACACAACAGGGGTTTTATTGAAAGATATTGAGAAGATTTTTTTTGTTTTTTGTTTTTTGTTTTTCTTTAACATAATATTCAAATGTAGTCTTTAAATGATAATTGATGACAGAAGAGTACGTTGCTTGTCTTGTTTCCCTTACAAAGGAGCGACCACGTGAAGAACGTACTCACCAAATATTAGCAAACAACGAGGCACATGTTAATGTCGCTGTTTCAATTTTTTTATACTACATATAAAATATAAGTCTTAATAGATTGCGTAAAGCACTTGTATATAACATCGTTTTTGGAATGGGGCTAAGATGTTAGTACTTGTATAGAACTAGGAATTTCAGTAAAAGAATCTTGAATTCTATTAGGTTAAGCCGTGAGGAAGTTTTTGCTCATCAACAATATTATATCTACTTTGAAAGTTTTTTTACATTTAAGGTTGCTGTGAAAGTATTAAAATGAAGTAATGTTTCTTTTTACTATTGAAAATGCTAACAGTCAGTGTCAAGTTAGTTTTCTAACAGGATATGATAACATTGCTAAATTTTAAAACTTTTAAGATGAAATTGAACCAAAAAAAATTCATGCTAATATTAGTTTTAAACGAAAACTTTCGGAATAAATTTACGCGTTGATCCATTCTATTTAACTAAAACAAATATTTGATGGTTGTTTAGTCACTTCTCCCATCTTTTTTAAATCTAACTCATAAAATCTTTTTCCCTCATTCACTTCAAATATCTCATATTAAACTATGTCTTAGAGGTTAATAAAGGTAATTGAGTCCCGTTGATAAGGAAGTAGCTTATGACCCATAAGGCCATGGTCCAAATCTTGTTAATAATTTGAGAATTTTGTTGATGGATGATATTTGAGTACATTTGTAAACACTTTACGAAACTTATCATCATATACTACTCATTTGTTATAAGATTTTTATGACAATTCCCATTTCTGTTTGGGATATTACAGAGAATTATAGCAATCCTCCCTTGAAAATTTGAATCAGACAAAGGATTAATTAATTTTACAGAATTGTTTTCTTGAAAATATAGAATAAAGTGACTTTATCATTCCCATGAAAAATCTCTAAGACTCAATCTGTCAATTTTATTTTGAATTTTAAATCAATGTTATGTAAAGTACGACTATTAAGTATTTATGATCTTAGGAAATCTTATTTTTTTTATCTCAATATTTTTATAAGAATATATTTTGGATGAGTTAATTACATTTTTTTTTAAAATTAACTTGTTATTTTATTATTTTTCTTACTAATCTTTTTTGGGGTTAGGACCAAACCCTATATATGTCGGGCTAGCTCAATCTAAGTGGAATGCACAAAAATTGGGCATAAAGATTATGGTTAACTTCATTCTTGTATTATTATTGCTTCGAGTTTTAGTGTGTGAAAGTGTGAAAAGAAGTTTGAGGAAAGTTTAGAGTATATGCTAAGATGTGAGTTTGAAGTAGTGAAAAGATTAAAGAAAATGAGTATTTGAAACCGACCGTTAGAGTTTCTCATGTATTTTAATTATTCGGTTTTATTCCTTAATTAACCACCAGAAATAATGAGCCTTAAACTGATTTAATGATATTAAATCCAGCATTATTTCAATGCTTAGAAGTTGCCTTTTGATCAGTATTAAATCTTTCTCAATCACCTCAATGTTGTTCATCAGGAATAGAAACCTTATTCACTGCATTAGGAGGAATTAACCGATTTTGTTAAATCCAACTCACGTTGATCTACTTTCTCTATCTTTTAGTATAGAATCCTAATATTAAAAAACTCAAACCAAAAGGTTGCCAAAATCTATTTAGTACTGTATAAAAATTAGTTTTTAATTTTCATTTTTACGCTTATTAAATGCCATGGAGAAAAGTGCATCTACTGTCTATTGAGATAAAAAAATTCAAGGCTAAAATATATCGTTTGATCCTTTAATTTTACGTCAAGTTTCGGTTTAATCATTTAAGTTTAAAAAATACACTTTTAGTTCTTTAATATAAACACCGTTAATTTTACCTAACGGAAAATGGTGACGCAACAAATTTAAATGGTGGTTCAGCAATTAAATGTTTATAAAATATGGTTAAATTTTAAAATATAAAAACAGGTATGTTAAATAATCAATATTTAAGTAGATTTTAACATCATTTAATTATATAATAGTGATTGAACTAACATTTTTCATTAAGTAAAACTAACGGTGTTAACAATAAGAGATTAACAGCGCACTTTTTAAATATAAGGAAAGAAATTGAAATTTGATATAAATTTAAATAATTAAATATATATTTTAACCAAAATTCAATGATGAAATAGGGAATTTGTATTTTTAAATTAAGTATTTTTATAAACGAATATTAATTATATATATATATCTAAAAATTTGTATTATATTTAGAGATGAAAAATAAAGATTAAAGCTTATATTTAGTAATGGAAGAAGTACCGACCTAATATAATGTTGTTGGGAGTGTCGCCCTTTCCATTAACAAGCCTTTCTTTGAGTATGCATTAGTTCAGATTGGTGAGAATCAATAAAGTTTTAGATCTTAGGCCAACGACGATGACCAAGTTGATAATAATAATAATAATAATAATAATTTTTAGAAATTTTCAGTTGCTTTCTCACGACTTTTCCTATTCAAGTTTTTCACTACAGCCCAACTCCCTCAGTTCACATTAACTCTCCATAAGGTTGTCCCCATCTTCCTCAGTATCTGCTTTCTTATGTAAATGTCAAAACCATTTATTATATAATTTCCATAGAAGGCTAATGGTCTATAAAAAATTGTAGCGTCAATTTAGATCAACGGTAAGAACTATTTTTTCAACTTAATTTATGGTTTACGATGTGAGTATGTCAAAAGAATTTTATCTTCATTTACGTGAACGTATTTCTAAAGCTATCCCAAATAGGGTTATAGTATGTTAGATTGATATAACTTAAAAGGTTAATATGATTTGTTACCAACAAGTGCTGGGTGCAGTGGTAAGGCAACTGTCACTTCCCCAGGCGGACGCAAGTTCGATCCAGGGAGAAGCACTTGTTGGGAGGGGGAACCCACCCTTGGTGCAAAGCACCTTACAGGGTTGTGCCTACATTGTCCCTCACTCCGGATTAGTCGGTTGCTCCGGGTTACCTGATCCAATTGTAAAAGGCTAGGGGCTCAGGAAAAGGAATACCGGGGGGAATCCGGGTTTAGGGGCCAAAGACCCTATCTGCCAGTTGTCACCAAAAAAAAAAAAAAGTTAATATGATTTGTTTGTTTATATTAAATATCTAAAATACTTCTTTTATTGATAATTATAATTTACCAGTATGTTTCATTTTTGTGAAATTGACAAGCTATCGGTTTATCATGCAACACAACGTACAATTAAGCATTTGTTTGAATACGAATGCTATAGTTTTTATTTCATTCGTTTATAATCTTTTATATTTTTAAATATTTTATCTTTTTCGGCTGATATGAAATTGTTATTAATAAATAAACTTTTGAGTAATTTTATAAGTGCTATTTTCTTTAGTCACGAAACTTGGGGTTGGCTTCTTTAATTTGCTTCTCAAAATTTCATCTTCATCCTTAAATCAAAATAAATGAACAGTTTAGATTTAATATATTATTTTTTTGATCAAAAAGGTTTAATATATTATAAAACTATTATTATAAAATAAATTTAACATATCGAATACTGTTCATGTTCTAAATATAATATTCAGAACTAATTTATGGTTAATAAATTTAAATAAATTACTTTAAAGTTATATTTATCATTATCTTTAATTTAAATGTTTATAAAATGATATATAATATAATAGTACATATAAATATTTGAGAAAGATTGTTTAAAATATACTATAATTAATATATTTATTTAGTTTTTTCAATTTTTTAAAATTAGTGAACTAAATCTTATATTAAAAACTAAATAGGGAGATGCAGAACTTTAGTTATATCCATGAGCAACATATCCTGAGATATGTGCATGTAGTTAAAGAATGAAGATATGTCACACACTGTTGAAGAAAAAGACGAATTACACCATTAAAAACTCCGAATCCTTATGGACCAGTGGCTAGTAAATTTTGTGAATGAGGGGGATTTTCCATAATTATTTCTATAAAGAATAAAAAAGAAAGGGAAAATTAGGGAAAAATCCCTCATTAGGGAATTAATTGTAAAATGGGACCTGTTCAGTTGCACATGTGGAAGCTCAGTTGCACACGCGGAAGCTGAGTTGCATATATGGAAGCTCAGTTGCACATAACGTGGAAGCTCAGTTGCATATTGTGGAAGTTCAGTTGCATCTGTGTGGAAGGTCCCATTTTACAATTAATTCTCCAATGGGGGATTTTCTACCAATTTTCCCTAAAAGAAATCCATAATCCAATAAATTTTTCAGAAAATCACTATAAGATTTCAAACAAAATATAGAAATTACTAAAAATTTCCAGCGTTAAGTGAGGAATGAAAATATATTGATATTCTTGTATTGAAACTTACCATTACATATATATATACACATAATTTATTATTAAACTTTAGATTTTTGGTAATTATCTAATATATATATATATATATCTATTTTTTTTTCCTTCTCCGCCATTATCTAATATTTTCTTCTGATCGCTGGAGGAGGATGTTTAGACTGGGACAACGAACAAGATGGTTTTGAAATAATAAATGAAATATTCATTAAGAAAAAGGACACAGAATATAGAAAGCAGGGAAATACATTAGAATAAAGCTTCAAAATGAACTACTCCTTATTAATTAATAAAAAAATAAAGGCACGTGGGATGGTTACGTAATTGACTAAAACTATGCTTCTCATAATTAATTTACTATCACATGCATGTTAAAATATTGCTGCTAAATTATAAAAATAAAAGCAAAATTTTTAATCACTTTCGGTAATAAAATGAAAATTTATGATTGATCCTTTAAAAATTACTATTATGTTTTATAATATTTTTTAATCCGAATCTCATGACATCTTTCTTATAGATGCAATTCCCCTAGGATTTTCCATATTTCTCTGAATTTAGCCTATTATTTTTTTCTTTTGGACGAAAGTTTATGAATAACTTTTGATCCTTTAAAAAACTCATTTCCCCTCCATAGAAAATTTATTTATTTCTTCTTTCAAAGTACTTGACCATTTCAGTTAAATAAAAAATCTATTTTGACTAAAATATAATCTTTTGAAATATTGCCATATGGCTGAGCAGGGTGAGTAGTTCAGAGGAATCAACTAATCATGATTATTGAAAAAAAACAAAAGAACAAAAAAACAAAAATAACGACTTGACTATCCCAAATAAAGTTATTGAGATGTGAACGATCTTATACGAAAGAAAAACTCTCGTGTTTAGTCACATTAAAAAAAAAAACGACACAATCAAACCTAACAAATATCATTCCTTTTTTTATTTTTTAAATGAATCAACTCGATTTTTTTTATTATTAGAGCTTATTTGGCAACCCCTAGAAAAGCACTTTTACGCAAGTTGAGATAAAATTTCTCTCACATATTTATCTCGGATTGCATAAAATTACTTTTAAAAGCTATTCCTAAACATACCCAGTATTCGAACAACTGATTACTTTGATTTAAGGAAAGGTTGGCCAATAAGAAACACTTTGTTACCTTCAAATAATTATGGCGGCTACATAGTCAAATTTTGAACATGATACCACTAATTAAGTTGGAATAAATATCATTTCTTGTTTATCTCTATACTATAGTATACAAAAGTCTGAAAAATCAAGGGTATTTTTGAATTTCTATAATTTTTTAAATGAGTGATTTTCTAGGGATTTTCTCTAATTTTTTTAATAAAATTTGAATAATTTTTCTGATGATAGGACCTAAATTGACCTTATATTAAAAAGGAGATTAAAAAAAATGAAAATGTCAATATCAGAAGACAAATGGGGCAATTGGAAGTTTATAAAGTCAGCTCAACATCAAGGGGAATATACACAACAAATTAGACACAGACAAAGAAACGAGCCACCTAGCCTCTTTCTTCTTCTCTTCTTCAATTTTTTTTTTAATAAAAAGTGATAAAATGCTTAAATTAAAATTAAATATAAATGAGCAAAAAAATAAAACCATAAAACAAATATAGACTCATGAGAAAGGCATAACACTAAGAGCCATTTGGTATTTAGAATCTATTTTGATAGAAATGAATATGATCAAATGGAAAATTTTTAAACATGTTTGGTACATATTAGAATGGAAAATTGTTTTCGAAAAAAATTTATGTTTGATAGGTTGAAAATGATGGTTGGAAAAGTATGAAAGATATGCAAATGACCATATTGCCCTCAATGAGTATTTATTAACTAATTATATAAATTATTGAATAAATAAATATAAAAATTAAATAATTTTTTTAAATTAATAAAATAATATTAGTGTATTAAAATAATATATTATTAAATATTTTAAAAATAAAAAAATAAATAATCCATGTAAATAAAAAATAAGAAAAATTAATAGAGATACTAAATTACGAAAAATAATAATAAAATAAATAGATAGTACAATTAATAATATAAAGATTGTATTTTGTCAAGATATTGAATCAAATTCAAAAACACATGTTGTAAGTACTTATAAATATAAATATTGGATATAAATATAAAAATATAGATATAAATATTTGACAGTGTCTGCAGTCATGGCATAATGAATGACACGAGGGGTTGGAGAAATATTAGAAATACATATTTATTTAAAATTAGGGAAAATTGGTAGAAAATCCCTCATTGGGGAATTTATTATCTAAAAGGACCTGGATCCTTTTGCAATTTAAAGGTCCTTCATTGTTAATAAGTTATTTGTGGAAAAGACACAACTGCCCTTCAGTTTATAAAACACAAAGACCACTCAAAAAGAGAACACGATTGCTTCAGGCTAAGCTACTGGACTCCTCCTCAGCATCCATTGGCAATGTTGGCTTCAATTAGAGCTCTGGTTCGTCGTTATTGGGTAGGAAGGTAAGTATTTTGAGCTCCTTTTGGTGTTCCAATATGAATGGAGATCATTGCGAGCTTTCATTGTGTAGCTAGGTTCATTTGTTGCTCTGTTCATGATCTTGAACTCCTTTTGCTTTGTTTTGTTACATTTGACATATGCTCTTCTTTCCTCTATTTAGGATCTTTTTTACTTTGTTTATGATCTTATGATGAAGAGAAAACTTGTATGATTTTATAAGAATGAATTTTAAGAAAGAGTAAGGAGAGGGTTATGGTTAACTATGTCATATATTGATTGATTTACTTGTAAGCTTCAAGTTATTTGACAACAACGAAGCCCTATTATTGTTCTTGAAACCAAAATACAAGGAATTAACATATTCAATTGAAACTTCCCTTGACCGTGCCATTTGAGAGCTCTTGTTGAAAGCATTTTTTTTACAAAATCAATTATATTATTGCAGGGTTAACTAAATGCAATGAATATACTCCCTAAAGAGATATATTGCTTCTTCCACATAGGAGGCAAAATTGTGACTAATGAAGGGAGGATTGAATATGATGGTACGAGAAGGAATGTCACTTAATGAGCTTAGAAGAGCAACATCCTTATGTCTTGGTGTTGAATAGTGATGGGAAAGCGGGCCAGCCCGCGGGTTGGGCGGGGCAGGTTGAAAGAACCCGCCCCCCAACGGGCTGGCAAAATGCCAGCCCGAGCCCGCCACGGCGGGTTGGCGGGCCAACCCGCCAACCCGCAAAAAAAAAAAATTAATAAAAAAGGAAATAAAATATAATTAAAAACTTTTTTACTATAAAATATTATTTTATTTTGACCCAAAAAATAATATTATCTTACTTCATCTTCTTATAATTTAAAAATATATAAGTATTAATATTTTATTGTAATTTTAAATATAGTATTATAGATAGTTAACATAAAAAATAAAATAATTATGCTACTTTTAAATGTATTAG
>QFDD01000252.1:0-54195 GCA_006871305.1 Vachellia collinsii | reverse complement strand
AAATAAAAAATTAAAGACTCATTTTGTTACCATATTTTTTTTAAAAAAAATTAATGAACCACATTATCACACTTTGATTCCCCTTTTTTCATTGTTTCTAGTTTTTAAATTTTTTTTTTTAAAAAACAGGTGAACCGGTTGAACCATTGGTTCAACCGGTTCGGCCGGTTTGACCGGTTCAACACCGGTTTGACCGGTTCGAACCGGTCACCGGTCCAAATCATCAACCGGACCGGACCAGCGGCCGGTTCACCGGTTTCCGGTCTGAACCGGCCAGTCCGGTCCGGTTTTTTGAACCATGGTTAAAAGCAGGATTGTTGAACAACCTCTCACTTAGGGGAACTTTCACTTAGTTCTATATTTTGCTATAATTCAGAATTGTACACAAATATAGATCAGTTCAAAATGGCCCATATATCTCGATGAGCTTCTAAAAAGGAATTGCTTATTATTAAATGGAAAGACAAGTTCAATCAATCCTTAAATTTGCTTTATTAAACAAATGTTATCATTTGGCGCTATTAAAAGATTAGAAACAAAGATAGAAGTTGTAGGAATAGATTTTGAGTCATCAGTGACTATAGCTTCTTCAAGTTCAAATCCGAATGTGATAGAAATGAAATTGTTTGATTACTACCATTGGCATCATTTTTATCTAATTTACTGATCAAAATTAATCCTTCGATGTCTACTTAGAGCTTAGAAAAAGATAAAGAAGCTGCCGGAATACTTAAATAAGCCTATCAATGACGTTAACAGGTTAACAACTTGCATTCTAACATATTGATGTTAGAGTACTAAATAAACAGCGAAGTAAATTGCTTGAAAAACTAGTGAAGGTTCTGCCAAAAAAAAACAAAAAGAACAATTAAAAGAATCAAACATGTTATCGATTTGTTCACAGGAATGGAGAGACTGATGCGTGCATGAATAAATGTCTGCAGAGAATAGAAGAAGCATTAATCGAGATTGTAGCTGGTGACCCTCTAGAACCCAATACCATCATGAATTAATTGGGGACTTCTTAGCCGAATCACAACTGAGAAAGTCATCTCTAGGTGAAAAGTTTATTAGCTATTTGATTATTTTAATATTACGTACTAACAAGTTGCATCTAAAACTGTCAAACACAACGCTATTGTGTGAAATCATTAATGCTTCACATAGGAGTTTGAGGATGAACAGTCATCATGTGAAGCAACTTCAATGGGTCAACAAAGATATCCAATGAGGTTCCTCATAAAACCAAAATACCATTTGCTGATGATGTGGGTTATAATTAATGTATTCAAGTAGTGATTTTGAAGATGCATTATTATGAAATGATATGATGCTTACCAATTACCACTCTTCTGTGCTGCACAGTATTGATGCCATTAGAAACTCTGTTAGCTGATTTATCACCAAGAAGCTTATTAGCAGCACCAATCACTACTCCACAAGAGGAGATTTCATTGATGATTGATTATTGTGTTATGGTTTTTCTTTATTTAGTATTAGGAGTATGCTAGACGGCTAAAAGGAAATGTATTTTTTTTCCCTCTTTCACTGCTTATTTTAGGATTTCACAAAGAAAAAGTTAAGAAGTGGAAAAATCATGACAAATCAAAAGTGCTCGCAGAAAAGAGATCGGTTGTATACTTGCACTCTTCATGAAATATTGAAGCTAGAGCCTAATGATTATAATTAAAGAACCTGACAAATGCTTTTGGTGCTTATGCTGGGCATTGGAAATATTCAAGAGGACACTACAACTGCGAAAGCTAAAACTGATACATCATTTATTCACAGGCAAAGGGCTCACAATCTGGTTCATCCATAACGGTAAGTTTTATTCATGTGAGTTTAAATACCAAGTACCACTGATCTTGTTGTTTAAAGGTCAAATTTAATACTCAAAATTATGCAAATAATGGCACAACCTCAAGGGCAATCTCTAATGAATTTAAGTCTCTCTAAGTATTTAATTAACAATTTAATTCATAAAATTTAGGAAGAAATTGGTTTTGTTATCAATATGAATCCAATCCATTATCTAAACTATTATTTATTTTTATTTGCTTATCAATTTGGAATATGGTGAAATGAAAGTAAAGAAATGAATTAAGAACAAAAATGTTTTCTAGGAGTTTATGAATTTGTCTTCATTGCCTTCCCAATTATATGAGTTCATTTATATCTCTAATAGTAATTTTCTCACACTAATTTCACAGAGAAATCAAACAAATATTACTCAGCAACTTCCAAAAATAACATCAACCAACATTACTCATAAATTATTCACTGTTAATCAATTAAAACCTCAACCAAGCTAATGACTAGAATAATAGCTGCTCTTTAACAAGAAATTTATCATGAGTATCCAATCCAACCAAACCAATTGAACTACCAAAGGTAACAAATCTGAATCAAACTTGAGTCTACTTAATACATCATTAATTCATAAATTAAATCCAAAACGAATGACTCAATCGTGAACAATGAACTCCCTGAAAAAGCAACGCTTTGGCTTGGTCATAGCTCTCAAGGAAGCAAGAAGATTAGCCGGATATGGAGATAAGGATAGCAACGGCAGTGGCGATCTTGCCTCCACGATCTGCCATGGCGGGTTCTGACGGTGAAGACGCGATCTATACAGCGAGAGTGCGACAGAGAAGCAAGTGAGTTGAAGGAGAGAGCGAGACGACTGAGAGGAGGTGACGAAAATGGAAGAGTGAAAGAGAAAGATGGAGGAGAGGTCTCGAAAAATGGAGAACAGTGAGGATAGGAAGGAAAAAATGGCGGAATGGTGAAAAAAACGTGATGGCAGAAGTGATGGGAAAAGAGTGGAGTGTGGTGTGTGTAATAGAATCTATGGTGGTGGCGTAGTCTTCAAAGAAGGACCCCCACGTGATGATGATCTAGTGGTGTAAAGGAGGTGTAAAGATGGTGTAAAGATGGTGTAAAGATTATAATGAGAATAAGGAAATAAAATCATAGAAGAACACGATGCTATGCAAGAGGTGAGATGAATTTGGAAAAGAAAGAGTATGTGTGTGAAGTTGGTGTCAGCTGGGTTTTTTTTTTCTTGATTCTTCTTTAACCAATTCAGTTTCAGCTAGTTTCTTCATTTGGCGCCACTGTTCAGTTTGGGTGCTCATTTTCCTGTTGCTCGAAGAGCCCCAAGACGTAGCGTTTTTATATTTCTTACAGCATTTAATCCCCAAAAAGTCCTACATATTAAACCCAAATATGATGTAATATGTATAATTAAAATGATAGATACTTAGGGAATTTAAGGAGTGATAAGAGATCTCAAATTAACAATTAATTCATAAAATCATTCCTCAACAGAATCATTCTCTAATTAACACATTTAACCTCTAATAAGGCATTAAAGGTTAATATTGCACATTTATTTCATATAAAATAGGGATTTATCAATAACTCATTTACATATTTATAAATCAATGTCAACGTATCTACACCATACATATTGTCTCGACCTAAGTTTTTAATCATAATTAAAGAACCTAACACTTTTATATCTGTTAGCACTTGTGCAGAGTGTTGAAAGCAGTCAAGAAGAGAATGCAACAATGGAAGATAAAATAAAGACTTTCTCCATTTATTCACATTTAGAGGTCTCACAACCAGGTCCGTCTACAATAGTAAGTTCTGTGCATATCAGTTAAACACCAACTATCATTCATTACTTCTTTATAGATCAATACCAGAAAATTAATTAAATCTATATATATAGAAGGAATTGAATAGTGAGTGTAAAAAACTACCATCATTAATTAATGAAATTATCTTAATATGCTATTTATATCTTTTGGCGTAATGTACATTTATGAAGAAACGAGGGAGGAGATTAGCAAAACAATTCTTCACCTTACCTGCAACATCAACTTCGCTTGATCTTAAGGCGGTGAGATTGATATCTCCAAGCTCTTTGCAAATCAAGTTTTATCTTTTTACTTAAAGCCTAGAAATAGGAGAAATTTTTAAACTAATTTTTCACTTTGTGCTATGTAGACTACCAAAGAAACAAGAGACACCAATGTTCAATAACGACCTAAATCAAAGAAGGCTGAAATGCCTAACTTGTTAACTTACTCTAGTGATCTTAACCCCAACATTCTCATGAAGAACAACACAAGCCTTCATGATGTTACTCCCTCTTCCCATCATCGTAAGTGTCTTTCTTTCTGTGATGATTTCACATTCTCTATCACTCATGAACTAACTTTCTTGGATCTATACATGTCAGAATCACAAACTGTTGTTGCCTGCCTTTCTTCTTCAATGTTAGAGATTGGTGAGATCTCAGAACTTGTGGGGTTAAAAGATGGTGAAGCAGCTTTGCTTGCAAAATCATTAAAGCTATATCCTCAACTACGGTTGTCTCATGGACAACGTACACGCACAGTAATATCTTTCTCCTACAGAGTGCTCATTGATATCTTAGCTCAAGCTAACAACCAAGACCCCTGGTACCATTAAAACGTTTGACAAATTGAACTTAGAGGAAAACTTGGGTAATACAACATTCTTAGGTTTCGACAAAGGGTGGATTGGGTCAGTTCGAGACAAAGGTTTTGGCACTGACATGTTTGATGTGACGGCAATGGAAGAAGAAATTCAAGTAATGAAGGCAGAGCTGGGAGACATGTGAGATTACAATGGAGCAAGTTTGAAAGCAAAGAGTAGAAATCAAAGAGAAAATTGCAGGTGTGATTAGACAGTTGGGGATGGTGCAGAGAGAATTTGAAGCAGTTGATTCTTAGTTGGGGTATCTCTTGGAAGATGGTGAAAAATTAATTAGAAAGATGATGGATTCTCTATATTAGTTTATTCAAAACAGCTGCAATTTTACTCTGTTTCATTACGATACTCCTCTGTAGTTTAGCATATATATAAACAAACTCAGAAAGCAACTTCTTTAATTCTCTATATTAGTTTATTCACAACATACGCAATTTCATTTACTGTGTTCAACTGACTCTCTTCCTCAATCTGTTCAATCATCTCATTCACAAATCCAGACATGGTAAAAGAAGAGGACGCTGAAGAGTGCCGACACGGTGATGGTTTTAATTTTTTTTTTTAATATATAACATCTTTTACAAATAGGGAAAATTTCCAAAACATATGTTTTGAATTTGGGAATACCAAAAAGGTCACGAAAATGAGTAAAATGATATATGGGGGAGAAAGTAGGATTATGTAATTTCAAAATTTACGAAAAAAGTTCAAACTGATCTTCAGTAATATAACACTATTAAAGAAGTTGTAATTGCATTTAAAAAAGTGATCAATATATTAAGGAATATTATGAATTAACTTAGAATAAGAGTATTCACAAGATGATAGAGTTGAAAGGAATATTAAGTGTCCAGGTCACAACTTTTGGCATATAGTTACATTTGATTTGTGTTTTGTTATTTCATTTTTGTTTCTAAAACAATTGAAAAGCAGTAAACCATAATGTACAAGACCAACATTTTAACAAGTTCAATTAAATAATTGGACTTCGGAATATTGAATCGTGATGATGTATGGACAATTTGGCATTTTAATTGGTGTCTAACGGTTAGTTCTAATATCATCAATTATTTGTTTTGATAGTTTGAAGAAAAGATTAATGATAACCATTTATTTTAAAAAAAATATCATGACCGGCAGTTCATCATAATGTTTTAATTTATGTAGTTCTTGTTATTTATTTACTAGCACATAAATTACACTAAACCATCCTGAGAAAATCAATATATTATATAAAATTAATTTCGAATGAATGATTAATAATAATACTACTTAATTTACACTTTTATTTAATTAGCATATAAATTACACTAAACTAGCCCCACTTTATGCTCATACTTAATTAACTACTATAAGGTCAGTAATACTATATGGTGGTGAATATTGAAGTTTAAAGGAATAACATGAGGATAAAGTGGGGTGACCGAAATGAAAATGCTGATATGGGTGTGTGGTCATACTAGAATGATAAGATTCGTAATGATCACAAATATCTTATTAAAAATACTATGAGAGTTTTTTACGCCAACACAGGATCTAATTGGAAATAAACAAATGGACATGTACTTGGAAATACAAATCAGAGAAGGCTAGAGAAGCAAACCTTGATGATTTTATGCCACTTACCCATCATAAGTTCCCTGTTTTACTTTGTTTCATTACGATACTCTCCTGTAGTTTTTGTTAATATATAAACAAACTTACGTGCAATGTTGAATAGTGCTTGTTTAAATTCTGCATCATTGTTAATATATAACCAAACTTATCTTTTTGTGCTTCTATATAGTATTGAGAAGATTATGCATAACTTAATTTGCATGCTCACATGTTGATGTCTCTTAATGTTAACAGAGTTTAAAAAAATAGTAAGTGCCAAGAATAGACCCTTTAGAATTCAAGTGTGTCTGCTCGAGTGTTTTGTTGTGAGTGAACCATAATGCATATATCCAAGACCAACCAATATTTGCCTATAAAGAACTAAATAATAGGACAGAGTTTGAACTGCGATTTATACATAAATTTGGCCTTATATTCAATACATAGTTGTTACTTCTACTAAATCAGATTATTTTCAACCGGTATTACTAACAGAACTATCACCATCTTATTAAAGAACAAAGCAAGAAGGTTGAGAGAAATCAAATGAGTGAAGTTATTCAAATCTTGAAAAATTCATTTAATGCATTTAGATCGGGCTTAAATACAACACTACCATCAATATGAAACAGAGCATGTGGATGTAGAAGAAGAGCATACAAGCTTGAGATTAGTGGTTTTTCAATAAGAACAAATAAAGTTGCTGAATTAATTGATGAGTCCCTTTGTACAATCAAGTCACAAACAAGCTTTGCTCTGTTTCTTGTTCAGAGCTGGGAAATAAAATCCCCTCTCATCTTTAATATAAGATGAATTATGTGATGGATTTAAGAACCGAAAAAATATAGGTGGAGAGATTACGGATAGAGAGTTGCATGAAATGCATGATTATATTTAAACTCTCACTGTCAAATGAAAAGGTTAACACAATATTTCATCATTTGAATTTGCTATCATTTTTGTTTTAGTTCTTCAAGTTTTTTCTTAATTTAATACATTTGTCATTTTGGTTTTAGCTGTTCGAGTCTTCATTAATATAATGCTATTTGCAGTTTTCATAGTGATATTGTTTTTAAATATAAATAAATAAACATACAATTTCACGTGTAATATTAAATTTTTACTGTCATGTGTTCCAGCTGGAGTGTGGCACTTTCGTTGGCTCCAATAAGTCAAGATGCCATGTCTTGGACAATGAAATATTTCCATTTATCAATATTATGACTTTTGTTTATCTTTTGATAAAGTATTCGTCATTATCAACCCCTTTCAATATCATGCTCTTCTTTTGGTTCTGCCATGCTTGTTAGATGAGTTGCTACTTTTATATTTTAATTGATTACAATTACAATCACATGAAGCCAGTTATGTAAATTTACTATTTATGTTAATTTTATCACCTGCTCTACTCCAAGAAATTAATATGAATCCTGGCCCAAAAAAAAAGTAGTAATAAATTAATCTGAATTTTCTTGCCAACAATTCATATTTAAAGAATAATAATGAATAAGTAAATGACTTACTGTGTGTTGGATTTAGGTGATAGCAAGAAAGTTGAATTAAACATAATATTTTTCTTTTAAGAAAACTTCTTTTTAAAGAACTTCATGAGAATTAACCGATTTATAATTTCGTTGCTTTAATTTACTGTTATTATGAAGTGCAGGTGATGTAGCAAGAGAAAGCTAAGCACCAAGCCCTTCAACACAAGAATCTACTTTGAGTTATCTTCCAAACCAAGATGATGATGAGGATGCAGCTTCCACCATTATCAATAATGACTCTAGGCTCAATTTCATATAAGGCTTGGCCACTGCCTTCATCATCTTCATATTAAATTATGATTTCTAAACATTATTAAATATTATGTATATTCTTATAATCTATGCCATTATTGGATTCTCATATATATATATATATATATATATTGGTCCCATACACCCATACACATTCAATGGTTAAAAGATTTTAGGTGAATTACGGTAAGATCTAAAGGAACGAATGTAATAACAAAAAAGTTTCAATAATAAGTTATTAGAATTAACCAATTGTTGTTTCTTGTATTGAATCTTATTATAGCATATTGATCAATTTTTATAGAGTTTTTGTGTGATTACATCCATTGCTTAAGATCTTAAAATAATGCCCCAAAGATGTTTTTGCCCTCTTTGTGAGTGAGAACTTCTTGATTAGAACTCGTAAGATCATCACAGTGAGTGAGTATGCCAAAAATATATTTTTTTAAAAAATATTGAAATTCAATAATTTTCAACCAATTAAAGTTCAACCAATAGTTTTTATTTTTTAACATATCACGACCCATCAAATCAAACAATTTAACACTTTCAGACACCATACACACACATTTATAAATTATAAAATAAAAAAATTAATAAAATTTCGGCAAATATTTTCCCTGAAAACTGGACCTTTCAATAATTTTTCAAAGAAAACCTCAAATCTCATAGCCTTCCAAATTCAAACTAAGCTACAAACCAAGTGTTAAAAAAATGGATACAAAAATCCAATAATTAAACAATTTAGGTAACCATCTAAGTCCATTGGTTTAATCATGTAGTAAGTGTTTCATGCACCAATTGCTTGATGTAGAGATTAAAATCAACATGTCTCACATTTTATTTATGTAAATGCCACCGATCACATTCTTTACATTGTCCTCACAACAATAGGTGTAAAAGTACCAAAGCAGAAAAAAATTATCCCCTGTAGTAGTAGTAGTTTCCTCTCTCTGTTTTGAATGCTTTTGATCAATGTTCTGTAATTTTTTTTTTTTTGGATACACAATGTTCTGTAATTTTGAAGAACGAAGTTAAATGATCTTTCTTGTGGTAAAGACATCCGTTACCAAATAGATTTGATATAATTTTGACTGTAAGTACAATAAAGTCAAAATTAAAACTTTGAACATCATCAATTGCAAATTTGTTACATATTTACATATAACAGTATCAAATTTAGGAATGCTATTATGAAAATTTTTGTGTCAATATCAAATAGTGAAACAAGTTTTTTTTAAAAGCAATTTGCCTGTTAAAAATAGAAAATTAGTTGTATAGCATTTCATAGACAAATTTTGAGAGAGAAAACGGATTTATTTAACTTATATCCTGCAATTTATTATTGGCTACAATAATTTATAACTGATCTTTCAACTATTTACATGAATATTTTAAGGAAAAAGATAATAAGTAATTTACTTATATAACTATTAAGGAAAATGAAAGTGCAAAACCGCTCAAATTACTAAACACAAGTGTCGGTGCAAGGCTCGCTCAGAGGTTACAGCAAGTACATGGATTCTTTGTTATTAATTTGAGGAACAGCAAAACAAGGCATAATATCTCGTTAAAACATTTCTAAGCCTTTTAATATTTTTAAATTAAAAAAGTGAGCATGCCTAGTTAGAATATAATATTTTGGACAATGGGTCAAAAAGGAAGTGCGACAATACATTTACGTATTTTTAGGATATGTATCATATAAAATTTGCCAATTGTATAATAAAACCAAACGAATCACGCGTAACGTATTACTAATAATTCATGATTATGTATGGCACACATTTTTATTTGAAATATCATATTAAATTCGCAAGTGGATGTATAACAAAGCAAAAGGAAGTACGAAGTTGGTTTAATTCTCAAATTGATAGTGAATAAATTAAATAGCGAAATAATTCATCATTAACACAAGAATATTAATGAGTAAGTCTAGGAAAGTTAACTTCATGATCGGAGCGATTTGAACCTTGGTTCTATGTTCATAAGTAGCAATAGTTGTGATGAGAATCCAGGGGTAAATATATCAAATCTATTAAATATTTTGTTTGGTATTCAACCATCAAGAGGAGGGCGTGGAAAAATATAATTAAGTCATTTTATTTTAATTTTCTGTGTAATTTTATTACTTAAAAAATGTGTTATTTTGTATTTAGTTGATTATTAAGAAAATTTGATCTATCTTTTAACTAGTTTAGTTCATCTTAAGAATCTTTAGGATATCTATAATTTATCTTTTAGAATACTATTTTAGATGAAACATTTTTTTTTATTGTAAGAAAAACAATTAGTGTGGAATATGAAAGTAAGATGGAATGGAATGAAAGATATGATGGAATGGAAAAGAAAGATAAAATGGAATGGAAAGGAAAAGAAAGATACAATCTGTCAGAGACAACCAGGCTCTGATACCAAAATGATACGGAAGCGCACGGGGATTATGAATTTCCCAATGAATCTCCACAGTATCTCACAAAGACGTCACGGGGTATTCAATCTAGAATACTTATAACCCAAATAAACTACAAGGTATTCAATCCAAAACACCAAAAAACAAGCAGTGTTCGCTCAAAGAAACTAAAAAGTTCTTTATTCAACTCTAAACTCTAAAATAACTTATACAATATAGGTATGTATAACCTATGAGTATGATAAAAAAAATAAATGTTTCATCTAAAATAATATCTTTAAAAATAAATTATTAATATCTCAAAGATTCTTAAGATGATTCAAATTATCTAAAAAATAGATAAAATCTTCCTAATAATCAACTAGATACAAAATAACCCCCTTTTTAAATAATAAAATTATGCAGAAAATAAAAACAAAATGACTTAATTATACTTTTTCACACGCTCCTCTTGATAGTTAAATACCAAATAAGATATTTAATAAATTTAACATATTTGCCCTTTGGATTCTTATCAAGTTGTCTTCAACTATTTTTAGCAATAATCAAAAGGCCCAAATAACAATATCTCAGAAAAAGGGAAGGGTCCAAAATAGCCTCATTTAGCTTCACATCTTGCTCTTGAGAATGAGGCAACGAGATACACTACCGAACACATCACATTCAAATGGCACTCATCCATATCACCAGCTTGAGAACGGCATCCATTGTTTCTGCTTTAATAATCGCAGCAACATATCATGGCACAGCATTATCAGCCAAGGCACCACCATTTCCTCCAAAGCTCCGGCTAGATAATGGAATGCTTCAGAGCCTTGGTGAACGCATCAGATTGTCTGAGCTGTGAAATCTGAAAGTAACCTCACAAAACCAGAGAAAGGATGCTGCCCAGAGATGGCAGGACTAGTGGAGAGCAACCCAATATGCTTGTTTGAGCTGTTAGGTCACCCTGCAGCTAACGGTCTCTTTGTGGACCGTCTTCTTCTCCAAATTTTACCTCCTGCTTAGCTTCTCTGATGAGTTTTCTTTTTTGTTTGATCTGTTAGTTTTGTCTGTGAGAATCATGATATAGAGTAAATAGATTTTGGGAATCAAATCCAGCTTTCGTCACCAGAACTGGTTATTTGGTCAGTGTTAAAAATACTTAAAGAATGAACCAAAGAATCTTAGAAATGCCAGTTTATTAATTGATATGTGCATGGCTGTTTGGAATCTGAAAAATAAAAGCATTTTTTATACTTTATATATATCTCATGAGCAAACTTTTAAAATAAGTTAATCTCAACATGAATTTTAAAACCAAGCTTGGGTTGATGCATGTGCACAGTCTTCAATAATGTGATGCTATTCGCAGTTTTCATACTGATAGTATTTTTAACTATAAATAAATAAATATACAATTTCACGTGTAATATTAAATTTTTACTGTCATGCGTTCCAGCTGGGGTCTCCCACTTTCGTTGGCTCCAATAATTCAAGATGACATGTCTCCAAATAAGGCAATGAAATATTTCCAATTATCAATATTATGACTTTTGTTTATCTTTTGATAAAGTATTCGTTATTATCAGCCCCTTTCAATAGCATGCTCTTCTTTTGGTTGTCCCCACCATGTGCCGTGCTTGTTAGATGAGTTGCTACTTTTATATTTCAATTGATTACAATTACAATCACAATCACATGGAGACTGTCATGTAAATATACTATCTATGTTAATTTTATCACCTGCTCTACTCCAAGTAACTAATAGAATCCTGGCAAAAAAAAAAAAAGAGTAGTAATAAATTAATCTGAATTTTCTTGCCAACAATTCATATTTAAAGAATAGTAAAGCATAGGTAAATGACTTATTGTTTGCTAGATTTAAGTGATAGCAGGAAAGTTGAATTAAACATAATATTTTTCTTTTGAGAAAACTTCAGTTTTAAAGAACTTCATGAGAATTAACCGATTTAAAATTTCGCTGCTTTAATTTACTGTTATCATAAAATGCAGGTGATGAAGCAAGAGAAGGATAAGCACCAAGCCCTTCAACACAAGAATCTACTTTGAGTTATCTTCCAAACCAAGATGATGATGATGAGATCTAAAGGAAGGAATGTAATAATAAAAAAAGTTATAGTAATAAGTGAGCAGAATAAACCAATTGTCATTTTTTATATTGAATCTTTTTATTGCATATTGTTCAGTTTCTGTAGAGTTTTTTGGTAATTACATCTATTGCTTGGAATCTTATAATAATGCCCCAAAGATATTTTGGCCCTTCTTTTGAGTGAGAACTTCTTGATAAGAACTCGTAAGATCATCACTTTGAGTGAGAATGCAATAAAAAAATATTTTTTAAAAAATATTGAAATTCAATAATTTTCAACCAATTAAAGTTCAACCAATAATTTTTATTTTTTTAACATATCACAACCCATCAAATTAAACAATTTAACAATTTCAAACACCATACACACACATTTATAAATTAATAAAATTTGGGTAAAATTTTCCCTAAAAATTGGACCTTTCAATAATTTTTCAAAGAAAACCTCAAATCCCATAGCCTTCCAAATTCAAACTAAGCTACAAACCAAGTGTAAAAGAAATGCATACAAAACATCCAATAATTAAACAATTTAGATAACCATCTAAATCCGTTGGTTTAATCATGTGGAAAGTGTTTCCTGGACCAATTGCTTGATGTAGAGATTAAAATCAACATGTCTCGTATTTTATTTAGGTAAATGCTGCTGGTCACATTTTTTTACGTTGTTGTCACAACAATAGGTGTGAAAGTTCCGATACAAAGACGCTTTTTTATTTTTTATTTTTCCTGTAGTAGTGGTGGTTTTCTCCCTCTGTTTTGAATGCTTTGGATCAATGTTTGGTAATTTTGAAGAACGAAACCAGAAGTTAAATTAGCATTTTTGTGGGAAAGACGTCCGTTACCAAATAGATTTGTTTGTGAATAACTTCTAAAAGTGATTTTACGCAATCCGAAATAAGTATGTAAGAGCATGTTTGGCATTCTACCAGAATCACTTTTCAGGAGGCAAACCATGGTTTGTAAAAATAACTTGTCAAACATAAAAAAAAAAAGAGGAAAAGCAATTCTTGAACCGAAACCATGGTTTTGAATTCAAAACCATGGTTCGGGTAAAAGCTGACTTCTTCAGCTTTTTTATCACGCGTCTGCTCCCTCTCACAGCTTTTTTATTAAAAAAATAATATTTTGAGCACATATGTTATTATTGCCAAAATGTAAAAAAGTAATTTTATATATTCTTTATACCCTTTTTCATCATCTCAAATCATAAAAGCAATTCTACCAACAACTATCTAAACATATTCAACTTTTTCACAATCACTTTTTTTCTAAAATGTATTCTACTCTCAAAAGTTATTTTACGTAAATCGAGATAGAATCTATTCTCAAAACCTTGGTTTGATTACTTCCCAAACATGCTCTAAGAGGAGTTTTGTTTCGACTTGTGTAAAAATACTTCTAGAAGCACTTTTAAATGGTAGTCAAACATGCAGCAAGTGCAATAAAGTCAAAATTAAAACTTTGGTGACATCATCAATTGCAAATTTGTTACATATATCATTATTAAATTTATTAATGTTATTATGAATTTTTTGTGTCAATGTGCAACAGTAAAACAAGTTTTTTTTTTTTTTTGTAAAGCAATCTGCCTGTTAAAAAATAGAAAGTTTTATAGCATTTCGTAGTCAAATTTTGAGAGAGAGAACGGATTTATTGAACTTATATCCTGCAATTTATTACTGGCTGCAATAATTTATAACTGATTTTTCAACTATTTACATGAACATTTTAAGGGAAATGATAATAAGTAATTTATTCGTATAATTATTAAGGAAAATAAAAGTGCAAAACCCCTCGAATTACTTAACGCAAGTGTTGGTGAGAGACTCAGAGGTCACAGCAAGCACATGCATGCTTCGTCATTAATTTGAGGAACAGCAAAACAAGGCATAAAATCTCTTTAAAGAAATGGTAAATTTAAGGTACTGGAACACAGAGAAATAAAATAATGGGATTGTATTAAAAAAAACTTCCAAGAGGGACAAGAGTGAATAGGAACATTTTGAATAATGTTGTTTGAATACATTCTTTATTGACACTTCGGGCAGAGTGATTTTTTTTCACAATCTCCAATGAATAGCCTTTTGTTGAGATCGGAGGGTGCATGTTATCTATCACATTCAGAACTTCTTCAATAATACTACCAGTTCACTCGTGACAGTAAAAACCTCAAATTTCTCTAAAAACCTCGGATAATTCGCAGTTCTCTCTGTCTGCTGGTGTATGTGCTCTATTTTGCTAGCAAGTACATACGTGCATTGGTTCGTCATTTCAAGTTTACTTCGTTAATTGCTTTGTGGTTAACAACTTTTCTTTTTAAAGCGATCTGATTTGAACTGGAGAATTGAAAAGGAAGACAACTCAATCTTTTGTTGAAGGCATCGTCAAGCCATCTGCAAAAAAAGGCAAGTTCATCACTTTCCCTTTTCATTTCTGTGTTTAATTCATATAATAAATTCTGTCTTCTGATTCAGTCCTGAGGTTAAAAGGGAAAGTTTTTACCATCATGTTAATTAGCCATACATTTAGTTCTATGATTTATCTTATGATAAATAATTTGTATGTAAACCCCAATTTTTTGAACGATTGTGAATGTTTTTAACTAGATAAATAATTTCTTCATGAATAATATTATATGATACCAAAAGTTTGCTAACCAAGATTTGTTCATTTGGTAAAGCGAATGGTTCGCAACTATGATGTTGTAAAATTAAATCCCTTTGATGTACGGACATTATTTGTGAGTGATCTATAACTATATCTATAAAGTCTTTTTGAGCTCAGAGGCATGCTATGGTCCTTATAAGCCTCCCAAGATGCAACTCACATAAGGTTTTAGTTATTCAAGAAGTTTTTGCACTCTAGTTTTCTGGTTCTTAATAACTAATTTGGTATAAATTTCGTATATATTGATATTGAGAATATTGCTTTTGATTGGGTTTCAGCTTAAAAGTTAGATCTGACCAAGACAAAACTTGATAGCTAGATGTATGACATCCTCAGATTTAATGTTGATCTTTAAAAATAAAATTGCTCATGAAAAATATTTTAAGGGGAAAATGGTATCATAAAAATTTCAATATATTGAATGAACCTTAACCCTATTCTTAATAATATCCTTACCCACCCATTATTATTTGTATCTTCTATTGTCAAAATTAGTTGTCAATATCATACTTATTGTGAATCCAATTTCCCTATCTTAATTATAAGTTTATCCTTTTATATTTTGCAGTTTGCTCGCATTTCGATTTCTTACATAGTAACTTTCTGCTTACTTCATAGCATTGTGCTTCTACAAAAGAAAAAAAAAGCAAAAAAAAAAAAAAAAACCAAAAAGGCTCTTCTCTGTTCAAGGCATCATGCAGCTCTAAAATCTCAAGAGAGGGAAAAAAAGTATGTACTTTGCTTTCGTCCATTTTACTGTTGATGTCCCTACTTGTCCTTCGCTTTATGTTTAATTTAATGTTCATTTTTTTCTTGTTGATGACCCTACAAATTTTGAGAGTTAAAATATATAAATTAAAGTATTAATAAATCCTCATATATTCTTATCTTATTAATTAATGATCACATAAATAAGATAGGAAAAGGTTAGCAAGTTAATAAAAATAAACAATATCCCACACCCATAAAAGGGATGAATAATCTTGATATAACACGATAGACATATTTCTCTTTTGAGAGACAGTAATGTTTCACAATAAAAACATATGACAAACCACTTTAATGTTTAAAAACAAAATTCGTTTCACGAAATTTTTATTATGATCTTTCTTTTTTTTATTCTTACACAACAATTAATGTTTCTACAAATGGTTCCAATCCACAACGTCACACTTTAGTAGAAGATGTGTTTGGAATCGTTTGGGCTACAGGAGACTGACTTGCATTATTAAAATTATCTGATAATAATAATTTAATTTATGATATTTGAACAAACTGGACTGTTAAATATAGGTGATATCAATGCTGCTTAGCCTGCATACTAAAAATATATAAAAAAAAAAGTGAAAGAATTCGTCCAGAAAATTAAACAAATACATGGGAATTATCGATTTTGTCACGTCCAAGGTGCAACAATTGAGGGCAAGACATTGAAATAAGTGTATTCTAAGATTATGAAAGGTTATTTCCGTTTGTTTTTATTTTATTTATTCGTACTTGCCTTTCTTTCTTTTGTATTTTGCAATCGTCAATAACAATGTAAAATGAATATATAATATTTTAGATGATTGATAAACTATAATTTTAATGTTTTAATTTAGCAAAAATTTTCATGTGTTGGAAAGCTGCTGTTAGATTATATAAAATTTGCTACTAGGAAAATAAAACCAAAACGACTTGAAATTTAATTCATCTAACAGAGTATAATACATAGTACACGTTTTAGATTTACATGCTATAATTACTTTTTGTGTGTGTGTGTGTGTATGTGTACACTAATATTCTTCTGTTCATTCGGATACTTATTTACAGATTCCTTTTTGTTCGCTGATTGCTTTTAATTATTCGCCCTACAAGTTTGTCTGTGGAAGCCACCCATTAAAGAATTCAAGTGGTACGTATATTTTTTGAAATCCAGTTTTCATATATGTACTTTTATTATTTTCCATATCTATTTCATATTTAGGGGTTCTTTAATAATTATATTTAGATTGTCCTTTTATAATTATATGTTTGGAGGCCCTAAGCCTGTTTTGTTGAGATACCCCGATAACATTTTTAAAATAATAATATTCAATTTTATAAATAAGAGTACAAATAAGCTTTTATATAGGTAAACATAAGCCCTAGAAGATAATCAAGTATAATCATAATATCTTATATTTATACTTCAAAAATATATAGGCTATGAAATATGATATAATATCGATATTAAATCATACTAAATCTCAACACCCATCAATTTGAACTAAGAATTCTATGTCAAATGGAGATTGCTAATAATTCTACAAACTTTGTGCTTTGTACTTGTTTATTTTAACATTTGAGAAGCATATTTATATAAATATAAGATATGCAATTGATCTTTCATGATATGCAACTGACCTTCTATATTATATAAATGCAACTAAGATCCTATTTTACAATTAATTTGTCAATGGAAGATTTTTCCCCAATTCTCCTAAAAAGATATTTAGCTATCATAATTAATTGAATTTCCATGTTTAATTCAGATTCTCAATCTTTTTTAAGAACATTTCAAAATAGGTTTGTAAATATTTTGCTATCAAAATGTATTTATAATGATAAAATATATCAAATAATATTTTTAAAATAAATTATATATAAAATTATAGTTACAATATAATTATAAAAATTATAATGTTTGTGAATATAATATAATACTTAATAAAATGTAATTATAAATATAACATTTACAATTATGAATATCAATATAATTTAAGGACAAAGTTGTCCGTGTAAAAATATTTTCTATCCGCTCCCACCCTCAACCAAATAAGGTAGCATTAAAATCTCTCATCTCCTCTCTTCTCCGGTAAGTCCAAATGAGGTACTGTTAAAATTTGTCCCACCTCCTACATTGAGTTACTCAACCAATTATAGTCGGAGACGGCATTTGACCTAAAGCACGAACAAGATAGAGCGTTGCTGGCAAAAGACACCGGCCATAATCAAGACAATGAATATTATGTCCCCAACATGTATAAAAAAAAAATGTCCCCAACACGTGCCATGTGTTGAATTATAAATAATTAAATATCCCAATGCAGATTGTCATCAGTTACACAAACACACACACAAATTTCTTTATTCAAATTTAAATATATATTTGCTATTCTTGTAAATTTATGTATAACGAATAATGGAGAAGAAAATGACTTCCCGTGTGTTTGATTAAAAGAGACTTTTCTTCATAGAAACAAATCATAAATTAATAAAAAAAGATGTAATATGATAGAGGAATTGGATTTAAGTAATGAGAAATGTCAGAAAATTCATTTAGAAAAAGAATAATCTGTTTCATAGAAGAGAAGAACTCCTATTTCTTTAGAATTCTTCCTTTTTTTTGGGATAAAGTTGCTCAATAATTCATCAACAAAAGAATAACAATAGAAGGAAGAATTGGAAAGTTGGCTTCATTTGAAGATATCTAAATAATAATAGAAGGAAGGCTTGGAAAGTTGGCTCCATGAAGAGAGATATACCAAAGACTTTTTGAAATCTCATATATTTTGGTTATCTTACATTTTGTGAGAAAACAAATTACATGTAAGAACTGCAACGCAAACAAAGTACTAAAATAAAATTATTTCTGATCACAAAATTACAAGAATTCCTATTATCTTTTAGTGAAAATGAAAAATAAAATAAAATGAATTTTATATGTAGAATGAAAATACTAAAATCTGTACATTTAAATACCATAAGTCGGAGTTTTTTTAAAAAATGATTGGTTTGAATAATTTCATATCTAAATTTTTGTTAAGTTATAGTACACTTTTAGAGTAGGCAAACTAAAAGACTCTTAACTATGGTCTCATGCCCCTCTTAGATAACGTGATATGGTAGAAAATATTGTAAACAATGTAGAGATTGAATAAAAAAAAAATATTCCCCATAGATTGATGGATCAGAACCATCAAGGAAGTTAATTATTAAAATTTGGATCACGGGACACTAAAAGAAAAATGAATATGCAAATATTTAGAAGCTGACTTCATGAGAAATCTTACTTTAGATTATGTTACATATTTGTAAAATATTGTATATCATCACTGAATTTTGCATTTTTAATTACATATTTTCTACTCTTGGTTTTAATGCCATGTCCATTTTAGATGGCATTTCCCGGGGAAGAATTTGTAACACAACTTGCCTTGAGATTGGTGGATAAAACCATCAAGGAAGTTAGGTATTTTCGTCATTTTGAGGAATATGTTCAGAACTTTGTGTTAGAACACAACAGCTTGTTTGCAAAACGAGATGAAGTTAAAAAAGATATTGAAGATGCCCAAAAAAATGAGAATCAAGTTGAAGATGATGTTCAAAATTGGATCAAAGAAGCTAATGAAGTAATTCAAGTGAACAAAAGAATCAAACAAACATGGACTTATAGTTGGTGTCCTTATTGGCAATATCGACAAGGGAAGAGGTTGGCAAAGAGGATACAAGCCATTAAAGATCACAACGAGAAATGTAAGTTTGATAGAGTGGCTCATCCAGCTGAAGTTCCTGGTATAAAGTACCATGCTTCAAAAGACTTCATGCATTTTGAGAGTAGAAGGACAAAATTCAACCAACTTGTGGAAGCTTTAAAAGATGCAAATCATTACATGATTGGATTGCAAGGCATGGGGGGAACGGGTAAAACTACATTGGCAACACAAGTGGGCAAACAACTTGAAGATTCCAAAACATTTGAGAAAGTCATCTTTGTTGCCGTGTCCAATCCTCCAGATATCAACAAAATTCGAGGCGACATTGCAAGACCATTAGGTTTGGATTTAGATCAAAGAGTTGTAGATCACTCAAAAGTTTTGTGGTCTAGAATTTCTAATAATGAAGGAAAACTACTCATAATATTAGATGATGTGTGGGAGGAGTTGAATCTTACCGACATTGGGATTCCATCAGGACCTGATCACAAGAATTGCTATGTTTTGATAACCACTCGCCATTCAAAAGTTTGTCACACAATGAGATGCCAACAAATAGTTCACCTACAAACATTGGCCGAAGAGGATGCATTGCAACTGTTCCTGTTTCATGTTGAAAGTAATGGTGATGATTCTCTTGCATGTGATTTTGTGAAGGAATGCGGAGGATTACCAATTGCGATTGTAGCATTAGCCAGAACATTAAGAAATTGGTCTGTTGTTGAATGGAATGTAGTTTTGACAACCTTAAGAGATTCTAAGCCATTTATTGATGTTGATGAAGATTTGGTGAAGGTTTATAACTGTTTGAAATTAAGCTATGACAATCTCAATAACGAGAAGGCCCAAAAGCTTTTTATATTATGTTCAATTTTCCCAGAAGACTATGAATTTCCTATAGACCTTATTATTAGACTTGTTATAGGGTTGGGAATTTATGAGGAAGTCGATGATTATTGTGTAGCAAGAACCCAAGCACTTCAGCTGAAAAATAAGCTCACAGATTCTTCTTTACTACTAAAGGTTGAGGAGAAAGAGTGTATAAAAATGCATGACTTGGTTCGTGAAGTGGCCCAATGGATAGCAAATGAAGATATTCAGGTGATTGTGGATTCAAGAACAACTTTAAAACCAAACAAGCGATTCATGTTTTGGAGTGTTAACGATTTTCCTTATCAGTTTGATGCTACACAACTTGAGATCCTTCTTCTTTGGATAAGTGGAAATGTTGTAGTGAATGACCCAGAATTATTCTTTGCAAGAATGTCAAGGCTCAAATTTTTGTTTTTACTTAGTGAAGATGCTAGAATAATTCCCCCTCCTTCATTTTCACAGTCACTTCTTTCATTAAAGAATATTCATACTCTTATCTTAGATGGCTGGGAAATTGGCGACATCTCCATTTTGACGAATCTGCAAAGCCTTGTGACACTTGAGTTCAAGTATTGTCTAATTTCTCAATTGCCCATACATATCATGAATCTAAAGAAGTTGAGGTGGTTGGCTTTAGGAAATTGTGAAATTCAAGAGAACAATCCTTTTGAAGTGATTGAAAAATGTCGACAATTGGAAGAGTTGTATTTTGTTGGGAATTACGATGTCATGGATTGGCAAGCAAGGGATGACAAAAAAATTGAAGATGAAATTGCTCATGATGTATCTCCTTCTGCATTGCGAATGTTTTCTATTGCTTGTGATGGTTTTGAACATTTTGCGGCCAATGATAATGGCCTATTGAAATGCTTCAACCCAGAACATATAAAACATTTAATATCAAAAGCCATGTTCCATTACCTTGTGGGGAATGCAGAAGTTCTTGAGTTAGGGAAAATTGGACAAATGGGATGGAAAAGTCTTGTTCCTGACATTATTCATGTGGAAGATGAGGGCGTGAATAATTTAATCAAGCTTTACTTGTACGAAAGGGATGGCATTGAGTTCCTTATCGATAATAGTAAGTATCATTGTTCCAATGTCACAATCTTCTCGAGGTTGGTTGAGCTCCATATGGATGGTGTGGACATGAAAAAATTATATTTGGGTGCTATGCCTTCTAGCTTTCTCAAGAAGTTGCAGATTTTAAAGTTAAAGAAGTGTATGAAGTTGCAAAACATTTTCTTAGATGAAAATCTCAAACTTCCACATTTGAAGGTCCTAGAAATAATAGATTGCCCAATGTTCCAACCATCAATTTTCCAACTCTCAGTTGCTCGAAGTCTGGTGCGATTGGAAGACTTAGTAATTCAAGATTGCAAGATGCCAAAAATTTTAATTGCACGTGAGAGTTTGGAAGAAGAAATGATAGTTGTTGATAGCCAGAAGAATCATGACTTATTGTTCCCAGAGTTAAAATCTCTTAAAATTGAAAGATGTGGCAAATTACAAATGGTGTCGCCATTACTTCTAGCTGGAGACCTTCCCAAGTTGAAAGAGTTATATATAATTCAATGCAAGGAGCTAAAATACATATTTGGTGAATATAGAGATGTGAGCCAAGTTTCACAACGGGAAATCATGCTCCCTTTACTAGCAGAAGTTCAACTTTCTTTTGCACTAAGTTTCATTAACATATTTCAAAAATGCAAAAATATGCCAAGGCCACCTCAAGTGTTGAAACAAAATTCCATGGAGAAATTTGAAATGTCCAAGACAAGTGCTTTCTCACAAGCTCTTGGATGCTGTTTCATGGTCCCAAATAAAGACACCAGTATTGGAGTTTCCAATGCCACGCTGGAACACCACACAATCTCTCAGGTATGCTACGAACTTTGGTCTTGCTTTCTTCTTCCTACATTTATGTTTGTTTTATAATTTCTTTTTTTGGCAAAAGTAATATGTGATTGATTAAACTTCCATTTTATTAGCGTATGGTACATCACTATCTTACATATATTTTTTCTCTTTTAAGGTATGTAGATCTAATAATACATGGGGGATAAGATTTTATATTCTCAACTGATAGATTTCATTGAAAGTGTGACTTGGTGTTTTAAAAGTTATTAAGAAGTATGAGAAGTTTTTAGAGAAATTATGAGACAAAATTAAGTCTTTTTTTAATTAATTTTTTTCTTTTAATAGTCGCAATAGGTCATATTTATGCAACTGACAGCTAAACAAAATATTAGAAATGCATGAATTAAGACTCTTCCTCCATTGTTAGATAAATGAATATGATAAGTTGGGCATGAAATACTTCCTTCCATCACGATGCTCCATTCATGAGAATAAGAAAATTAGTTAAAATTTGTTAAATATAACACGTTTTACAACTTTCCAAATTTACATTTGATTGGTATAGAAAAACAATTGTTTAAGCTAAGAAAAAGAGATACAAGAATATGTTGGAAGTAAGCCATAAATATTTCATCAAATTTTATAAGAGGTATTGTATTAATATCCAATAAATAATGTTTTATAAAAAGGGCTTGAGAGAGTAATTAATTTATTAGTTAGAATAAAACTTTTGGAATGCCTTTTTGTGAAGGAGTTTTTGTTCCTTAATTCCATGAAACACACAAGCAAAAGCCAATTAAATAATTGAATTGAATGATACTAAAATTTTATAGAGTAGTGGCTGATCCAGATTTAGAAGAGTGGAGGCCAAATTATGCTTAAAAAATAATGAACACATCTATACATTTAAAAATATATTTTATTTTAATATTCATTATTAAATTTTTAAAAATTATTTTATATTCATGCTAATATGCCCTTGGTGGGCAATTTGATCCATGCCCATGTTGGACATAAAAATAATTTTATAATTTGGGAGCGAGATGGCTTCACATGTTACATGAACAAAATAATTTTATGTTCATATAATTAATCAGTCTTTGCATAATTCAAATTATAATCAATAAGATGAATCTCTTGTAAAATTAATAAAGCAGTTATATTATTTTCTTAAATGCACTAAATTGATGATTATATATACTATTAGAAAACATAAAACACGTACACACTTGTTGGATGTTGTGGGCTTGAACCATGCCCATTCACTGTTGATGTCTTCAAAATGTTAAGGAAATCGAGAATTGCTAAAAAGAAACTCTACTCATTTTCAATTACTTTTCTTGTAACTACCCATAATTTGATCTTTAAAATGTTCATATTCTCAATTTCATAATATTTGTATATGTTTGATGCATAGTTATACACTGTATCCCGTAGTCTCAATTCAAAACAGGACATCCATTTCTTATTCTTGTGATCCTATTTATAAGGTAGAGGGAATATTTTATTTGGTCATATCTATAAGATATCTCATTAAATTTTTTACGGAATGTACAAATTCACAAATCATTTATTATGTGTTGATGACTTCTCTCTCATATTTATAGTAGATATTAAATAGGGATAAAGTTAAAGAATTATTGAATTTTAAGACAAAGTTAGTACGGTTTAAAGATTTCCTTGATCTATGTAAAAATATTGAAATATTAAAAGTGACTCATAAATGGGAGTAGAGGAATACCTCACAGTTACAAATAACTTAAAGTAGCATGTTACTTGAAATAAATTTAACAACGTACAATTTCTCTAGCTTTAATTTTTTTAATTCCTATAAAAAAAATTAACAAGAGTCAGGGACCACATGATAGGTCGTATATCAATAACTAACATCATGAATGGGTATATATTTTGGTTAATTCAATGATTTATTATTTTTTTTTCATTTTCTATTATTTGACAAATTAGTATGCGCTTGGATGTATGTTGTTAATTGAATGTCTTGTTAGCCATAACTTAAATCCGCACATTCTTATAATTAATATGTAATGCTTGACACATTTATTTTGTATTTTATGCATTTTATGATATGTCAATTCCTTTTTTGTTTGTCAATATTTTTAATCATATAGATGAGTAGAGAGTAATTAGTTATATAGGAGTTGAATGCAAGAGAGGTGATGATTGGTTGCAGGAATCATGTGCATCAAGCAAAATGATTGAAACATTTCATACAGCTGAGTGTCTTATGAGACAACCATTAAGATTACATAATATAAGGAAGATGAGACTTTGGAGATGTTCAAAATTAGAGTCATTGTTCAGTGCATCCATTGCCACAACCATGATCATGTTGGAGGAGCTAGACATCCGTGATTGTGAAGAATTGAAGCACATAATAACAAATGAGGAAGAGGATGATGTCTGTCTCAATTGCAACTCCATCCTCCCAAAACTACAATCACTTTATGTCTACGATTGCAATAAGTTGGAATTCACATTTTCATCTACTCTTTCTGGAGGTCTTCAAAAGTTAAAATCTATATATATCAATGTAGCTCGTGAATTGAAATATGTCTTTGGAAAATACAATGAAGAGTGTGTATCGCCTGGGAATGAAAATAATGAGCCTCACATTCATCTTCCAGCATTGGAATCACTAAAATTCCAAAATGTACCGAATATGATCAGCATTGGTATCAGGACATATCAAACGATATGCCCATCTCTACAAGCTGTGGAAGCACCAAAGGTACATAGCACTTTTAGTTAACTTGGTATTTTATAGCGTATGTGTCAACCTTGCTCTGTTTTCTTACATGAAAACATAGCAAGACTATGTTAAAACGTAGTTTATTAATATTTTATATTCTCTGAAGGTTATATGGAATGAATTATTGTTAACAAAACATTTAAATTCATAGAATTTTCCTACATGGATTATACAATAATTTATGTCAGAAGTGATCCAACTTTATCTTTATACAGATTTCAAATATTAATTTAAAATATTTACAAAAAGCAACAAGTATGTGTTTGTGTTTTTTTTTGGTTTTGTATGTGTGTTGATAGAGACAAAGAACAACATATTTAAAATTTTTGGCTCAAAATGTATAGAACTAGTTCAAATTTTTCTTTTTGGCATATGGATGCATATAAATTTGTCAAAATAATCATTTTCTTATCTAAATAACTTTAAATTTTAAAATTATTTAACTCGTGTTAACACATGCAATATCATGGAATATTTGATAGAATATATATATATATATATATATTATGGAAAAAGAAATCATTTGTATCAGGTCAAATCACTACACTAGATATTGAAAAGTTAATATTTGAATATTGTTATCATTGGATAATTTTTAATTTGATAATTTTTTTTTGGATATCTGCAAACATATTATATGCCTATTTAAGCGTTTCTGTTTGTTCAAAAATGACAATATGGTTACTAGGTTTCACTAAAGTGTGATGTTGAGTTGAATTGCTCCTTTTTTTTGTTTTGAAATGTATAGGAATTGATGAGTGAAAGAGCAAAAGAATCTAAAATACAAGATATCGTTAATGTTGAAATGCCAGAGACACCAGGTGTGGGCTTTCAATATGTTCTCGACTTTTGCAATCTTCAAGAAGTAACAATGTGTGGAAGCAAAAAGTTGAAGACTTTGTTCTCTATCTCTGCATGCAGAAACCTACCACAGTTGTCCACATTGTTTATAGCAAACTGTGAGGAATTAGTGAATGTGGTTGAAGATGATTCTAATGATGATCATCATCATATGAACTTAGGCTCCTTTTTCCCAAAGCTGGAGTATCTATCTATCAAGTTTTGCGACAAGATGGAGTTTATATTTCCTTTCTCTCTTTTTGGTACTCTTCAAAAACTAAAATCTTTGAGAATCTATAAAGCTTCTGAGTTGAAATACATTTTCAGGAAATATCATGAAGGAGATTATTTATCAAATGAGAATGAAAGTGATAAGCTTCACATTCATCTCCCTGCTTTGGAAGAACTGAAATTCGTAGGTGCACCAAAGATGATCAAAATCATTCAGACAAAAAAAATTCAATTGAGCTTTCCACATCTACAAAGCATTGAACTTGATAACCTTCAAGAGTTCAACGAAAAATCTTTTCCAGAATTGGTAGCTTACCTACAATTGAGTGTGAAAGCTCCGAAGGTAACACATTTAACTTATAATTCTAAGATATGCATTGCTTTATTTATTTGGCACTTTTTCAAAAATTTTCTTTTTGTACTAATGGATTACTTCAGGGTTCAAAGTGGAACATCAAGAACATATTTTTATACATAAAAATTTGTATTGTCAGGAAATGAAATTACTAAATTTGCATGCATAGAATTTTACAATTTAATTTTCATTCATAAAAATTTGATTTGTGTGTACGTGTATATACCTTTCATCAAATTCTTATTGAATATATTAATTCGGAAAATAAAGACCTTAAAAACTTAAAATATCTTCTAAATATTTTAAGGGAAAATTAAATAAAGGACCAAGAGAAAATAATATTTATTATAAAGGACCATTAAAATGTTAATCACTTAGAAGGACCAAACATCAAGATATAAATTTAAAATTACCAAATTGCTCATAACTAAACCTTTTACATTATTTACTATACTTATAATTTAAAAATAACTACAATTAGAATAAAACTACCCATAATTCACACTTGACATGATCGTGTTATTTTTTGTTAAGTTTTATTTTTATACCAAGTTTTACAGTCATATACTCAATATATCATTAAATTAATTCAGCATAACACTAAGTTGTTTCATTCATATTATCAACTTTAGTATCAATTAAATTTTTTTCATGAAAATAAAAAATAAATTCATTTTATATCTTTTCATAATGTAATATATTATCTAGATTTCTTAATTTTATTAAAATTACATGCATTTTTTCAAATCACATAAATTTCTTCTAAATTAAAAATAAATTATATAAAAGTTCATTGTATTATTTTGCTTAAATTTTAATTTTACTTTGTAGAATTTTATATAACTCTTATTAAACGTATATAATGAATTATAAAAGATAATATGTTTTATTATACTTATATAATTTTTATTTTAAATTTAAGTTTGTGTTAAGTTTAAAAAGATATATTTTTAAAAAAAAACACTGAACAAATTGTATTATTTTTCCAGTAAAAATTGAGAAAAATTAAGTTTAATTTGGTAAAAAATTAAATTTTTTTTATTAGTTTTAAAAATAGAGTGTGATAGAGAATGTAGGAGGGAAAATGGAAATTGTTGTTAAGGGCAATTTAGTATTTTTAAATTTTAAATTATTATTTTTGGTCCTTTTAAATATATGGTCCTTCGTAATAAATATTACTTCATCCATGTCCTTAAATCTAATTTTCGCATATTTTAAAGGAAAGATTAACCATATGGTTATCAAGAGGAGCAATAAAACAGTATCAACTTCTAATATGTATATAGGCCTTATATGATTCCAGGTGGATATAATAAAGCATAATCCATATCTTTATGTCTAAAAGTCATAAGCATTCTAGGCATACATGAATGGAAAAACGTTTTTGATTTTATGATTCAATGTCCATTAAGACTTTCATCAACAATAGCATTGGGAATTTTTACAAATTGTGAATGTGATAATTTGAATTCGTGTTAAAATCTTGAACTAAGTTGTTTTTACTAGGACCGGATGAAAATCATCAAGGATGTGCAGAAGTTGACAAAACTTGATTTAAGTTACTCCAAAATAGAAGAGGTTCTTAACTTGGAAGGAGTTGAAATTGAAGGTCCAGTCATGACATTAAGCTTAAAACAAATGCGATTGGGAAATCTAAGTGAATTGAGGCATATATGGAAGGGTCCCAAATATATTTTAAGCCTCCCCGATCTTCAATATCTAGCCTTCAATGCATGTAAAAAGCTAAGAGCAATTTTCAGTGTCTCAATAGTGAAAAGCCTCCCACAATTATTAAGCTTATCTATAATAGGCTGCGATGAATTAGTTGACATCATTGAGGAGAGTGAAGGGGATCACTTGCATGGACTCTGCTTCTCAAAGTTAAAGACAATTTTCATCTTGGGTTGTAATAGCGTGAAGTTCCTTTTCCCTATCTCAACATGTGGCATGTTTCCAAAGCTGAAAACCTTGCGAATAGCAGAAAATTCTGAGTTGGAACAAGTGTTTATACGCAAACAAGATGATATGCACAAGATGCAAAAATTGGAAGAAGTATGTCCGAAGCTGTCAAGTGTAAGCCTTAGAAAACTTCCAAGGCTTACTACTATATGTGAGGGGATTGAGTTTCAGACTTTGGAAGATTTTGAAGTGAATGCTTGTCCTAAATATAGAGGTATAAATATTGCAAAAGCCAATTCTAATAACTGCTAGCTAGTTTTATGAATATTAATCAAATATTGAAATTTTCATTGTAGAAACTAGTCAAAGCCAAGAAGGGTCTGAAAATGGAGATTCTGAAAATCAAACAGCATCAAGTGCTTCGCTAGACAATGCAGAGGTATATTAAACTAATCATAATAGGAATGCTTAATATTTTTTTTGGATGTTATAAATGAATTTAAACTGTTCATAAATTTGATTACTATATCTAACTTATTAATTGTGGTGTTGATTAGAGCTTAAAGGAAGCAAGGAAGCCAAGTGTTGAAGAAGTTGCATCGTCATCAATGGTACGACCGCCATCTCTTTCTACATTCACAACAAGGTTTAAATATAAATGAACATAATTGATGCTTTGATGTTTACTCGAAGCTTAGAAATAGAGAAAGAAGCCGTTGGAATACTCCAAGCTTCAAAGTTGCAATACTTGGAGATGTAGGGAAAAAACCATGTAACTGAACTTCGATTCTTTGAGATGAGGGGGAAAAGGAACAGTTATTGTATAGATACACACACTCACACATGCGTGCATATAAGCAAAACTAATCTTTGGATAAAATGTATCTTTTTGATGTGGTAGATTACAAAGTAAATATTTATTAAAGTTCAAGATGAAGATCCTACTCCAGCTTCAAGGAAACAAGCATAGGAAATTTCAGCAGCTAAATCACATTTGCGAGAGCCATCTTTACCTATAAGTTTATTGATTATCAAGTAATTTCAACATGACAGTAAGTTTCCTCAAAAAAAAAAAATTTACCTAAATCACATTTGAGAGAGCCATCTTTACCTATAAGTTTATTGATTATCAAGTAATTTCAACATGATAGTAAGTTTCCTCAAAAAAAAAAAAAAATTACCTAAATCACATTTGAGAGAGCCATCTTTACCTATAAGTTTATTGATTATGAAGTAATTTCAACATGATAGTAAGTTTCCTCAAAAAAAAAAAAAATTTACCAAAACAAGTCAATTGTATTAATAAGAAAAACTAAATTACAAACACCAATAGTTGAAGCTAAAATGAAACACTCGAAAAATCCTAACTAATACAAACTATCACACTAAAACCTCATTAAAAAAAAAGAACTATCTAACATACTATAACAAACAAGTAAAACAGAACTTTAGTAATTATTTAATTTTTCAAATAGGAGTTTGAGGATGAACACAAAACAGTTCAATCAATTATGCAGCTCCAAGAAAGAGGGTATTGAAGAAACAAAAACCACTAAATCTTCTCATACAACCAATATACAATTTGAATATAGTGTACCTTATACATAGAAGACTAGTCATTTTCAAGTTTGATCATTACAATACAGTGTTCCCATTTATTATTTTGTGTTCCCAATTAAATGAAAGAGCTTAAGAAGGTCCCAACCTAGGGGATGTTGTGACAGCAACTATGGTAGCTGCCGATTTAGCACCGAATAACTTATCAATAGTTAATGTATATATTATGACCTTTCTTGAATAAAGGATTAGAAATACACATTCTAAATGAATATCTTAAACATATTCGCTTGATATAGGATTTGACGACATCAAACTCAAGAAGCGAAACTAGCATGACCCACCAACAGGAGCTACCAGATATGAGAACTATAATTAAACAACATGATACTTACATATGTTCTTATACTTTTGCAGAATGTTACTTCCTCATTTGTTTCACAAGTCGGAGGCTCACAATACAGTTCATCTACATTGGTAAGTTTAGCAAGTTCGTTTTAAATTTATATGGTGTTTTGATAGATGTAAGTTTTGATATGTGTAAGTTTGAATAGCCATCATTCACTACATCTTTTCAGACTTGTAAGGAAATAGAGAAGGAAGTTGGGAAAGTGATTCCTTCCTCAAGGTTACTTGCAACAACTTCACTTGATATTGAGGTGATTAAAATGATCTCTCTAACACTTCTTTACATACCCTGTCACATAAAAACTTGCAAGTTTAATTTAATGATATTTTAAATAGGGATTGGATTGTAAGGTACTTAGGAATGACACTTTTATTTATATATCCTTATAATAGCATATCTTTGGACAACCAAGGATAGAGCCCAATTTATTTTTGTATTTCTATAAAGTATTATTGAAAATATTGTAGAAGACACTATACATGTGATAGTTTAAACAAATACTTCCTCAATTCATTGACAAGCACAAGATTCACAACCAAATCCACCTGCACAAGTAATTTTACTGCATTCATTTTAACTTAAAACCAGTTCTTTATTGGTAGATAACATTTGAAAGAGAAATTTCTTGGTGTTTTCTAGGTTGCTAGTGTGAAAGAAACAAATGAGCAAGGCTCAGAAGAGAATGATGAAACAAAAGAAGCTACAGTAGCAATTCAATCAACTAATGATTCAGAGTCAAGGAAGCAAACTAGAGTATCATCTACTATTGCACAAGTAAATTCATTAGAGTTTAAACAAATTATATTAAATTTATGATGAAGTTGTTGCTTAAACAAACTTTATCTTGTGATGTTATTCAGAGCTTAGAAGAAGTAGAGAAAGAAGCTGTTAGAAAACATGCTTTACAGCCATCAAAGTCTCAAACTTGGACAAATTCAAAGGTGATTAAATTGAAATTTCCAATCTCTATTCTATTTCTTTTGGTGATATCCATTCTCTATTATTTATTACCAACATGAAATCATTTTAAATGTGTTGATCAAGATCTTTTCAATTTATAAAAAAGAATATAAAATCCAATAGTCATTTCTTTTCAATGATTAATGAACACCAATGACTAAACAATAAGATTTCATATCCCTGATTTTTGAACATTAAAAAATAAAACTCCAATATACATTATTTTAGTGCCTTTCAAAACGTTGTCAAGGGTAGTATTTCTACGCTTATTTTTCTTACGTTTAGATTACTAAGACCATCAAAGATACATTGCAGCAAAGTCTTGAAGAGAATTACGCAGAAGATGATGCTGTAACAGCAGTTGGAGCAACTGATTTAGATTTAAGGAAGCAGTCTGCAGGACCAATTGATAATATCACTGGAAAAGATTCTGCACTTGTAAGTTTGTTAACTTTTTCTAATTATAGAATTGAAGTATTATGAATGATGATTTTATTTTTACTATGAACAAGTTAGTTTGCATGCTCACATAAGTATGTTGATGTTTGTTAGAGTGCAAAGGAAATAGCTAAAGGAATTGATGAAAAAGCTACTGATATTGACTCATCACCAATGGCAACTCCATTCATAAGAGTTCTTGTATGTGTTTTGATCTCTAACACAATCGTAAAGAGCAACTCATTTTAAAAAAGAACCAAAAAAGCAAAGACAACTATATGCTTTTTTATCATTTTTTTTCTGTGCAGACTGTTAAAGAAACAAGAGATCGCTCAAGTGTTCAACAGGAAGCTGAATCAGAAAGGACTCCAAAAACAATCATTTCCCAAGTGATTCCTTCTTTCCATCACCGTAAGTGACTTCAAAAACAATTCTACATTTTTATTTTCTTTAAACTATCTGCGAATGTTTTTCAATTGCATGTGACAGAATCTGAGGTTGTTGATGCTGGCATTTCGTCTACTAAATTGGAGATATGTGAAATTTTCCAATTTGTGGAGCTGAAACAAGGTGAAACATCTTTACTTGCTCAAGCACTCAAGCGATATCCGCAACTATTGCTGCCTTGTAAACATCGAACCCATCGTATAATAGCTTGGTCCTATCGGGTGTTGGTTGATATTTTGGTCATTCTTGCCACCAAGACTCCTAATACTATCACACCATCAGAAAAGTCGACCTTGGAGGCCAACTTAAGTGAAGCAATTGTTCTTGGGTTTGACAAGGACTGGATTGAGTCAGTTCGTGCCAAAGTTTTTGGGGTTGACATGTCAGATTTCTCAGCAACAAAAGAGAAAATTCAAGTCATGGAGGTGAAGCTCGGAGAAATTAATTCTCAATTGTTGGGCCTCTCAGAAGATCGCAAGAAATTGATTGAAAACATGACCGTGTTCAAAGACATAATAAGTGCCAAGGATAAACCCTTTGGCATTTAAGAGTGTTTGCTTAATGAAGAGCTTTGCTATTTCATTTAAGAGTGAACCGTAATGCATATGATATGATATGTTGAAGACCAATTAATATTTTCCTATATTGAACTAAATAATAGGACGCATTTTAAACCACGATGTACGGATATATTCGATGGATGATCTATATCTATTATTGCTAATGAATTGGTGCTTATGCTAAATCAAATTGTTTTCTTCTAGTGTTGCCAACAGAACTAACACCATCTGAATGAAGAACAATACATAAATGTTGAGAGCATTGAAATAATGTGTAAAGTTATTGGAATCTATACATCAACAAAAAGAGTAAATGAGCAATACAAGTATGGAGCAGAGCATGTGGGCGAAGAAGAAGAGGAAGAGCATGCAAACTTGAGATTAGTGGTTTTACTGGAACAGATATAACTGTAAGCCTCAATAAATGAATAAAGTGGTTGAATTAATTGATGAGTCCCTGTATATAATTTAAAATTCTTGGTCTTCAGAAAATCAAACGCCCTGTATAAAAAGCTCTGCTCTGTTTCTCGTTCCATAAACCTGAGCCGTCTCCCCAATGAAAATTCCCAAGTTCTTTATTGGTTTTGTGACTCCCAGGAATTTCTATCATGATACCCAACGAGAAAGAAACAAATGAAAAGAAATTTGTAGGATGTGGGTTTTGTAAGATTGGACAATGTGTGAGATATATATACACGTGTGTGTGTGTGTGACAAGCACAAATGGAATGACCATTTGAATCAGATATTTATCAATTGGCTTTCACGCGTACAGAGGATTTGCTCATCCAACGCAGGAGGAATAACAGCTTGGAGCAAAAGAGCAAATTAACGTCAAAAATATAGCTCAAGGACCAAAACAAGAATCTCAAACTGGATTTTAATTAAATATCCTTGCTGAATGGTTTTTCTCCCTAATGTTCCATGTCAAATCTTCATTCCATATATCATGATGACTATTGATTCAACACTCATCTTCTTCTACCCAAAAAAAAAAAAACAAAACCCATCTTCTAAAATTTACAATTGACTATAAAATTATTTGTAATATATTGAGTTTCTAAAATTTAACATGAAGCATTGAAAAAATGATTGATTTATTTACCAAGTTAATTAATAAGATTTGGCATTTTCATTTCTTTCTAAACCTAGAACTCATGATAAAATGATTTGCCACAGATTTTTCATAATTTGATACAGAATCCTGGGGGAGAAAGCTTCTGGCATATAAGTGTGTGTGTGGGTATGTGCGTTTTTTTATTTCGGCCAAAATAAGTGTGTTTGATTTGCAATACTTCGTTATCTCATTTCTGTTTCAAAAAGGACTATGAAAAGCATACCAAGACGGGGCCTATGTTCAAACGAATAAAAGCACAGGGTTTTTAAACTTTAAATTCTCATGTATGCTTGGCTTTATATTTGATGGATGATCCAAATCGGTTATTAAGGCCGACCAATGAAACTATAGTAGATGGCTTAATCTTTTAATTGACAGACATAATTGGCTTAAACTTTTTATAATATTTTCAAAAAGTCATGTAACTCTTATATTAAGGACTACAGGTTGTAGTTCACATAGATTATAATAATTTTAAAACATAAGAAAGAGGAAGGAAAGAAACATCTTCACACCAAAGCTACAATGTTGCTTCGTTGACTGCACTTGACGCCGTGAGAGATGAGTACTCTAACAAAATAGAATCAAAGATGGACAGGTGAAATTGTCACTTAAAATGAGTGGCAAACCGATAAGATTTAGAGAGAGATTTAGAAGCACCTCTGTAAAATTGGGGGGGGGGGTGAGAGTGGGAGCATTTGGTCAGAGAAATGGGGCGGTCGGAGAAATGGGCGAACAAGTGGAAGTGTAGTCGGAGAGATGGAAAAATGATTATTCCTCGCATTTTTTAAAATTTAAGGGCAATATGATCTTTTTACATATATTTCAAAATCTCAATTTGATCCAGTGTACTGATTTAAAAATATATAAATTTAAAACTTTAATTTATCCTTTTACAACTTCAACGGGCCTTCTTCAGAGTTTTCCCTCATGAATATATGCCTCCCTTCCTTATGGCCTTTTCTTTTCGTGAATTCGTTTCATTTATACACTACTATAATTATTTCAATTTCCGAAAACATTATATCATTATTAATTGTCGATTTAGGTGATGTGAGATCAATGCCGATGAGGTTGAATGTTGGTTTTTCTTTTCTAACCATGACACAATTTATTATTTTTATTTTTATTATTATTATTATTACAGCAAGAAATCTTGTTAATATTTCACACCCAGAACAACACTGGATATTTTTATGAGATCAGGAAAAAATCAGGATTTATAATAGATATTAAAACAGCAATAATACTGTAATACCGCCAAATAAAAGGTGCGTCTATATATAATTTCTGAACTCCTGTTTTCATCATTGTGTTGTATTCTGATAAAAAAATATTTAAAACTGACATTAACATAAAAACTGTAACACAATAGATATACACGCTTTTAAAGATTTGTTTTTTTTTGCCAAAGCTTTTAAAGATTTGTTGAATCAAAAGAGTTGGGCACCGATATCTTTGTAAAGCTTGATTTTATTTTTTTTTTTACAGCCAGCGCCTTAAAGAAATGGGATTTGAGTTCCCGCCCACTGATGCTGACATCCGAACCTCTCAAAAATTACATTGCGCAGAGTAAGATGATTTTTTATGACATGTTTGGTTCAATTACATTACATGTAATTTGATACAATCTACTTATTATATTATTTAGTTGATACAGTAATGTAATTGAATATAATTCTGATTATAATAGATTACTTCAAATCAGGTAATTTTCATTAATAGCCTTGGTTATATAATCCATATTACAGTTTGTGTGAATTAATATATGGGTGATTGTATATTTCATAAATAAGTATTTAAACATTTATATGTATATATATATATATATTTCATTTTTAGTTTTAATAAAATTAAAAAATTTATTTCACATTTTTTTATTTTTTTTATAAATAAAATATGAATTTCATTTCATAATTCCTTGATAACATACCAAATAAATGATATGTAATTATTATTCCATTCTATTACATTCCATTATATTCCCATGAATTCCATAAACCAAACAGCCTATTAATGAATTCTCTTAGTAACTCTCAAAATTAAGAAGATAAATTATACAAGAGTCACAAGTTACAAGACACCATCACATGCAATAGAGTCAACCTTGTTTTGGCTTACATGTCACAGGGCTAAGAATTAAAAAAGTGTACAATAGATAACAAAATTAATCCGTGCCATTCCATTCAATCATACTAAAACCTTCTAATTAATAGATGGCACTACCTACCTACAATCCTAAATACCAAACTTAGTTTATAGTGCAAATTGCACTACTTTGCCAAAACATCTTTATCACGGATTATCTTCTTTGAAGGAAGAACAATTGCAGCTAATGGTCTATCTTCATATCCACCGCCCTTGTCAATGATCAGTCTCAAGCCATTAACATGGAATTTTCCATGATGGCCACTAACCACGACGGTTGGACTTGCCCTTAGTTCCTACGGAAAAAAATATGCTAATCAGAATAACCGATGTACCAAAACCAATCTCACAAAATTGCACCTAGAAAACACCAATCTCACTGGCTTCTCACATAATTACATAAATAGAAAACAACCAATTTTCTTAATATAATTATCAGTTGATTTTTGTTGGAAAACTAACTACACTACTTAAAAGTTTTTATTTATATATATAATTAATTTATATATCAATTTATAAGTCAGAAAAATTAATTTATAAAAAAACGATAAATATAAATACTTTTACATAATGTACTTAGCTTTCTTAATATCCTCAATTAAAATCAATTAACTTTTATATTAAAGAACCGATTTAATGGTACGGAAAAAGATATTTTTACCAAAGTACATGTGAGCAAAAAAAAGTACATGTTTAATTATTGTCAATATCATCGACCTTTGCATAAGATAGGTTCATTTGGTTTCATATTGGGGAGTGTGTTAGTCTTAAACTTCAATTGCAATCAGACTTGATTTGATGTAAATTATTGTATATTTCTCACACTTGCGGAGCTTAGAATTCACAAGAAGCATTTTCCCATTTTGGTGAAGTTTTTAATGGTTATTCAGCATTTCTACACAAATTTAGGCTGTGATTCGCTAGTGTGTGTGAGGTTTGTATTTCTCTTTTGGGCACTTGGTTAGCTTCTTTATACTCAATGTTTTTGCCTTGCACCACTTTCTTCTTTCTGGCCGTGATACCTTTATTAATTCAAAATTTTAGCTTAATATATTGTCACAATTTATTTTTTTTGTTTTAAATTTATTTCTTCATTAATTATATATCTACATTGATTAATGCGTTGTTACCAATTGGTACAGGTTATTTAATACTTGATAAGAGTATTATTCATTTAAACAAGATAACACTTCCTTTTTCCACCTTTTTATGCATATTTAGATTTGTTTAATATTTTTGTGATATAGAATATATTTTTTTGAGAAATTTTTGTATACTCTGTTAGTACATTTTAGTTGAACCTATCTAGTATATTATTCACGAATCCATTAGATCTGTCACATCAACCACGCATCGCACGGACAAGTAAGCTCTAGTCATGTATATAGTAAGATATGAAACTGAACGTGGTTGTGAGGGAAATGTCTCTTCAAAATGTACAAGTAAGTATTATTCATGACGGATAACCAATAGTTTTAAAGAACTATCATAAGTAAATGAACCTATGGAACAATTTTAAGGGAAACATTGTTTTTAAACTACAGGTGATGAATATAAACCAAAGATCAAACCTAGCTCTTTATTTGTATGCAATTGGAAACAACAGCTTTATATAAAAGTTAAATTAAAAAATTTAAAATTTTTCAAAAAATCATGTTCTAACAAATGTGGACAAAAAATATTTATGGAAAGATATGATTCTTTTGCCTAGATGGATTCAAGGTTAAAGAACGGGTGTGACAATTTATAATTTTTAACAGATGATTTTTAAATAAAAATAATCTTTTGAATACATAATAGTAAAGATATTATCTTTATTTTATTTTTTTTATAACTATCTTTATTTTATATTTTATACCCATTAAAATAATTATTTTTAAAAATAGAAATTAAAAAAAACACTAAATTTGGAGCGCCTTACTGAATCACTATGATATTTATAATTGTGATGAGTGCAGAAACCTCCATTTTTATATAACCTGAACTGTTCAAACAATGAATAATTCAGATTTAATATTTTAGAAAAATATTATTATAATAATTTATAAGTAAAAATTTTGTTATCTTGTATATGACGCAGTTATAAATCATTTAGATTATATTTTGATAAGTTAAATTTATTTATCTAAGTTAGATTTCCAAAGGTTTTTTACAAAAACATAAAATAGGTTCTGTTGAAAAAAAAACTTCGTAATCGTAAACTGAAAATCCAATATCTAGACAAAAAAAAAAGGTATTTAGCTATCATAATAAATTAAATTTCCATATTTAATTCGGATTCTCAAACTTTTTTACATACATGTCACAATAGTTTTCTAAATATTTAGCGATCAAAATGTATTTATAATGATAAAATATTATCATATAATATTTTTAAAATAAATTATCTATATAATTACAATAACAATATAATTATAAGTATTATAATGTTTGCAAATATAATATAATATTTAATAAAATGCAATCACAAATATAACATTTATAATTATGAGTATCATTATCAATATAATTTGAGGATAAAGCTATCGGAGTGATAATGTTTTCTATCCTCCCCCGCCTTCAACTAAACAAGGTCAGATTGAAACCTCTCATCTCAAGTAAATCCAAACGAGCTCCTATTAAAATTTCTCCCCTCCCTCCGTTTGATTACTCAATCAATTACAGTCGCCGACGGTCCTTGACCTGAAGCAAGAAAAAGCCAGAGCGTTGGTGGCAAAGGACACCACGTGCCTTGCTTTGTTCTAGAAAGCACTCATCATTCTTGACCTTTTGCGGTACCATTCTCTTCTTTGTTTTTGGTTGTCCCCACCACCTGCCGTGCTTGTCGAATAATAAATATCCCAATGCAGATGGTCAGTTACACACACACTACCACTGATAATACCCACACCGGATTGAAATGATAAAAATAGTTAATCTATATTGTATTTATCTAATGATATATATAAATATTTAAAATATTTGTTATAATTAAATAATTTATTTAAATTTTTATAATATTTTAAAAAAGTTATGTGATTCTTATATTAAAGACTGTGGGTAGTAATTCATATTGATTATGATAATTTTAAAACATAAATAAAATTAAATATCCATTGCTAATTGGTTGTATCTACTCTTCTTTTTTTTCCTTTATACCCCTTCTCTATCTTATTTTCCTTACCTTGATGCAAGAAGAAGCTCCAAATAACTCCACGGTGATGATAAAGTAGCTTCAAATAGCTTCTCTAACTCTTTTTGCTTAGAAAGGCATTTTTTCCCCACTGTGATTTTACCCTTTAGAAGTTGCTTTCACCCATTGATGAATTCATTCGCTCCACCATTCGATTTGAGCTCCTGCCCACTAATGCTGACTTCCGAATCTCTCAAAATTGAATATAATACTGATTACAATATATTACTTTAAATCAGGTAATCCTCATTATATAGTTTTGGCTATATAATCTAGATTACAGCTCATGTGAATTAATATATAAGTAATTGTATATTTCATAAATCAGTATTTAGACATTTATATCTTTCATTTTTAGTTTTAATAAAATTAAAAAGTTTATTTCACATTTTTTTTATTTTTTTATAGATAAAATATGAATTTCATTTCTGATTCTTTAATAACATACCAAACAAATGCTATGTAACTATCATTACATTCTATTGCATTCCCAAAAATTCTATGAATCAAACGGTCTAATAATGAATTCTTTTAATAACTCTCAAAATTAAGAAGATAAATTATACAATAGTCACAAGTTACAAGACATCATCACATGCAATAGGGTCAACATTATTATTTCGGCTTACATGTCACAAGGCTAAGAATTAAGAAAGGGTACGATAGATAACAAGATTAATCCGTGTCATTCCATTCAATCATGCTATAAGCTTCTAATAGATGGCACTACCTACCTACAATCCTAAATACAAGATTTAGTTTATAGTACAAATTGTACTACTTTGTTAAAACATCTGTATCACGGATTATCTTCTTTGAAGGAAGAACAATTGCAGCTAATGGTCTATCTTCATATCCACCGCTCTCGTCAATGATCAGTCTCAAGCCATTAACATGGAGTTTTCCATGATGACCACTAACCACGACAGTTGGACTTGCGCGTAGTTCCTGCGGGAAAAAAAACAAGCTAATCAGAATGAATTGAGGTAACCAAAACACCAATCTCACAAAAATAAGAATGGCTTCTAACAAAATTGCACCTAAAAAACACCAGTCTCACAGGAGTGGTTTCTGACAAAATTACATAAATAGACAACATTCTATTTATGCACTAATTAGTTTCCTTATAATATAAATGTGAGTTAACTTTTATTAAGAATATTAAGGAAACTTAATCAATTAGTTTTTATATCAAATAACCGAGGTAAAGGTACGGAAAAAAGATATTTCGACCAAAGAAGCAACAAGCTATCACCTCTGGTATATTCCAGACGCTATCTCTCCTCCCACTAAGAGGCACTACCTTAGGCCCCCGAGCATCTCGAGATTTCAAAAGTTTTAATTGCTCATTCACATCTTTCCCTTTCTCCAAACCAGCATGAACAGCAATCAGCTTGCAGCTTTTGATTCCATCATCGGTCTCCACATAAACTTCATCCTAGTAAAAAAGGACATCATTATCTTACAGAGTTTCAGTAGTTATCTTAATCCGCATCAATTTGCAATCTCAATTCTTTTAAGGAACCCACTATTCTAAGAAGCAGGTAAATAACTTGCAACCTAAGTCTAATGATGAGGAAATTGTCTTATGATGAGACCGAAAGCAGAGAAAAAAGTCCCACCTCTTCATGGACCCAGACTAAATCAGCAAGAAACTTCTTATGCTCATCAGGAACTGCTTTGATCAAATCTGTACGAAACGGTAGAAGTTCAGTCCAAGGAACAAAACAAAAGAATGTAATTTTTCAAGTAAAGGACCGGTTAAACTTAATAACTAGGCAAAAGAAGAAGCATACCAGTAGAACCATGACGAACCCCATAAGATTCAAAAGTGGGTGCAGCATCATAGACGGAACCCATAAAATCAATAGCCTCGGATGTATTCGGCTCAACCTTCACCGTACCAGCCCATAGCCTCCCCTGAAGATGCATATTTTCATAACCATCACCTTTATACCATCCTTCTCTATCCTCATCGGCCTCGAACTCTTTCCAAGCGTCGGAGAACTTCGACCCATCAGACGGCGGAAGTAGAAGACCTAGAAAAGCAGAGAAGGCGAACTCATGGTTCCCTGAGAGAAATACGTGTTTCTGATTGGGGAATCTAGAGGGCAGTTGAATCAGGAAATCAATAACTTGACGAGTCTGGGGACCGCGATCACAATAATCCCCTAAGAAGATAATGATGGCGGATTGGAATGACGAAGGGTCGATTTCCTTTTCGAGGTTTAACCACAGGTTTTCGAGCTTGGTGATATGACCATGGATGTCACCTATGCAGCACACCACCCTGGCCATGGCTTTCAGTCAATGCGATGCCGTTCGGCTTCTAACTGCAATCCCATCCTTGCTGCTTTTTATATTACACGGTACCCGGTACTTTTTAATATTTAATTTTATTCGTAGATACTAAGACACTTTTTCATACTTTAATCATTCCATTCTCCTTCGCTCCAGTAATTAGTACAAGTTAAAAGTAAACAGCTAATTGATAGCCAAATAAAATAATGATAAGCCTCAACATCAAATTCATTTTTTCTTTTTTTTTGAAAAAAAGGAAAATGGAAGCAAGAATTTATTTGAGAAAATTTCAGAAAAAGTCTATTGAAAATAGGAAAGGACAATTCAGGGTTCCTATTTAAATATTCTCATATCAGGACACTGAACGAAACATAAATTTCAAAATCTTAAGGAAAATACCATATTGCCCTAAGTTAAAATGAACAAAGAAAGGAAAAGGTAGAGCAGATACGTGCAGGAAACATGAAAAATAAATCATTCATTCGAATGAAGCACAGTACTCATTCAAATGAATCATTAAAAATTGTGCCTTTTATCTCAAGTCCATATTCAAATATGCTGAAGATGTGAAATTCATTCGAATGGGTAACAGAGCTCTTTCGTATGAAGTGTATATTTTGTTGAAAAATAAATCATTCATTCGAATGATTTATGGAAAATTTTAACCTTTTATTTGGAGTCCATATTCAAATATATTGAAGAATTGAAAATGGTAAACATATTTAAATAAAATGTATATTTTGGAGCAGAATGGTTGAAAAAAGAGTCATTCATACAGTTCTCATTCAACTGGATTATGAAATATTGTAGCCTTTGTCTTGAGTTTATATTAAAAAATGTTGAAGATGCGACGTCAGAGCTCATTATTATCCTTTGTAAATGCATCCTTTTGTTTTTGTTTTTTTTTTCCAAGTTTCTTGACCAACTCAAGGACAGAGCAATTGTCAATGAATGACGATGAAAGCTGCTCCAGCAATACTAATTCGGTGGGCCATATATTGCACGGAAGCATCTCTATAATTGAAGTGTACCTGTTCTTCCTTTTACTTTGCCCTACATGTCTCATTGTTATGTTCGCCTCTCCTGGTCAGGTTTCGGATACCATGTCCATGGTTGGGTTGAGTAAAAACAATTTACCTAAATATTACACACACTAAATTATTTATTAATATACTACACTTTATTAGTAGAACCTATGAATCCATTAATAAAATCCTGGACATTAAGCAATAATTTTTTTTAAAATATTGTATAGAACTCGTTCAATGCCTGAAGGAATTCCAAATTATCCCTCATCAAAATTATCTCCCTCTACTTGCCCCGTGCCCTCCTCTATTTAAAAAAATATTATTTTTTTTATTTTTTTAAATACTCTCAAACTGGCCCAAAAAAATAAAATAAACTCCTACAAATTATATGTAATTAATCAATCATTTAATGTAGCATAAATTACAACTGAAGCATGTATTACAACTCTCCAGATCCTTCACATGTTATTGAACCTAAAGAGGTAGAATTGCGGTAGAACTTGACCTATCAAGCAGAACCGGAGAAGATTTTGGACATTAAGGATAAGCAGCTAAGACGCAAGACGATACATTTTGTAAAGTTTTCTGGAAGGGTATGTCTTCTGACGAAGCTACCTGAGAGACAGAGGAGTGGATACGGAAGGAGTACCCAAGTTTGTTTGCTTGGTATGTTTGTGTTATTTGACTGTGTTACTTTTATTGATATTTGTTTGTTTTGATTGCATTTGTTTTGTCTCAATTGATTCTTGCTTATGGTTTTTGGTTGACCAAATTTTGAGGACAAAATTTCCTTTTAGGTGGGGAGAGTTGTAACATCCTAAAATTTTATTAATAAAATTATCATTAGAGAATATTTATTTTATAATAATTCAAAATTATCCTATAGTTATTTGAGTAATATGGATTCAACCAAATATATATTTTGTGATTATAAAATAAATGATAATATATAATTTTAAAAAAAAAAAGAAATTAAAAAAGGGGGAGAAAACGGAAAAAATGGGGTCCTAATTGATAATTTTAGCCAAAATTATATATATATATATATATATATATTGAGTGAAGAGGAATGTATTAATAGCGAAACCTATACAATGGAAGCAAGAGGAGGTAGCTAAGCTACTGTATCTATAGACCTAAGGAGGTCGACAGCTTGCACCATGTGGTTAACAAGAGAGAATACAAAGAATACAAGGTTTTTTGAAGTTAAAGATACATTCGTAAATAAGCGTTTATTTTGAGTATCCCAGAGTTTCTAGCAAAGGGTACCAAAAGAAGGCGCCACTAGGAGGTTCTGTGCTTGGGATTGAGATTCATAGTGAGCCATTCAGGGAAGTGCATGTTGAAGAAAGTTGGGTGTTGTCGTTGAGGGACTATTGTCAGGCAACATTGACAAGCAATAGTGCATCGATGAAGAACGTGATCAAGAGCTCGCATTCTATAGCCGTTGTCATACCTCGCCTGCAACGTTCGACATTCATGAGAAGGCAATTCTTCACTGCTAGCCAAAGAAAGCATCGAATACATTAAAGGCCTGGCCATTGCCAAATCCAAGTCCAACGCTTGTCCTATGTAGGCCAAGTTAGATCATGTGCCTCTTGATAGGCAGAGGAAACCGAGAAGCACCCAGATGGAGTATGGTTCCAAAAGTAGGAGTCCGTCGTGTTCGTGGCAAGGGGGGATTAGTGGCAGCAATTTGAGAGTTTATCTCGTCAGGGATCAAATGGCGAAACTCCGACCATTCTCATCGGCCTGCTTCATCCACATACCAACAAAGTGGCTTATTGAAGTCATTGTCAGAGACATCAGCAAAGGTGAGATGTGTAAGAGGTCCCATGTCTCCTACCCAACTGTCACTCTAGAATCTGATGGTGTTACCATCTCCAACTTTCCATGCAAAGTTCAAGCTTGCTTGAGGCCAGGCATTAGCTATACTTCGCCAAGTGTGAGAGGCAACTTTGGTCTTGAATTCATAGTTGTTGTCCGGCCCCCAATTGTATTTGGCCTTCAAGATTTGAACCCAGAGGTAGTGCGGCTTGCTGATGAGGTGGAAGGCTAACTTGGCAAGGAAAACATGGTTTTGGCTTGACATCTTCTTTAGACCACTTCCCCCATGCTGGATTGGTAAGCACATATTGTCCCAATGGATTAGGCTTGTCTTCCTAGTGTTCTCATCTCCCCCCCCCCAAATAAAGCGACGAACTAAGCTTTCCAACATGTGACAAACAAATGTTGAAAGCTTTGACGTTTGCATGGCATAGTATGGAATGGTGCTGAGAACAGACTGTGCAAGGGTGATTCGGCCTGCTAAGGAAAGGGATCGAGCTTGCCATCCTGAGAGTTTTTGCTTGACTTTTTCTATCAGGTAACCATAAGTGTCCTTGGTAACTCGAGAATGTAGCAATGGAATGCCAAGATATTTTCCCAAATTATCCGTCCTTTGGAACTGCAAAAAGCGGTAAATATAGTTTGTATGTTGGTTGGGGATATTTAGAGAGAAGTGGATTCTCGATTTGGATCGGTTAACCACTTGTCCTGATGACTCATAGAAATCGGATAAAACTTTTTTGATGAGGCTAAGCTGTGAAGGGGAAGTACCACTAAAGATGATAAGATCATCCACAAAGAAAAGGTTCAAGAGGGGGGACCTTGTAGACCTAATTTGATTGTCTCCCACTAATTACTTTGGGCGAGTTGGGTAATTGTCTGAGATAGACGCTCCATGCATAGGATAAAAAGGTAAGGTGAAAGCGGATCCCCTTGCCTTATATAAGATGGTTTCCCATTGAATAGAACTTGCATGCTGGAGGATGTGATGCACTACATGATCAAGTCAGTAATTCTGGGAGGAAGCCCAACATATGCAAGAGTGTCTTTTATGAATGACCAGCTTAATTTATCAAAGGCCTTCTCCAAATCCACTTTAACTGCTATCCAGCCTTTCCTACCTTGCGAATGAATCACCTCCTGGGTGATGATAATGTTATCCGTGATGTTTCGACCCTTGATGAAGCTTGACTAGTACGATTAGATTAGGTGATCCATAAGAGGCCTAAGCTTGTTTGCAATGAGCTTGGTAACTAGCTTGTAGGCAACCGAGCAAAGACTAATTGGCCTGAATTCTTTTACTGTGTTGGGGTGGTCAACTTTGGGGATCAACTTGATCAAGGTGCAGTTAAGCCTCAGTTCGAGGGATCCACCATCAAACAGGGACTTAGTCAACTGAAAAAGAGAGGGCCCAACTGTTTCCCATTGGCTTTGGAAGAAGAGAGCATGCAACTCGTCTGCACCTGGGGCTTTGAGTAGTTTCATTTCAAAAAGAGCCTGCTTGACTTCTTCCATAGAAGGGTCAGAATTCAAAGAAGTTCAGGAGGAGGGAGGGAGGATAGGAAACATACCTCGAGTTAGGAAAGGAGCTGTTGGAGTAGTAGGATCCGTGTAAAGGGTGATGAAGAATTCTCTGACTATCTTTTCCAGGCCTTCCTTATCAGAGATCCAGATGCCTCTGTAATCTTTAAGAGTGAGGATGTGATTTTTGGAGTGTCTGATCCTAGCTTTGGTATGATAATTGGATGTATTCCTATCTCCCAGATTAATCCAGTTAGACCGAGATTGGTGCAACCATAAAAGTTCTTCTTGGAGGCATGTAGTCTCGAACTCTTTGCAGAGATCAGTGATGAGACTATGGAGGATGTGAGAGTATGGTCGATCTTCTAAAGCTTTCTCTGCTACTATAAGACTGGCTGTGAGTATTTTTTTTCGAACACCAATTTGACCAAAAACGTCCCTGTTCCATGCCTATGTTGCCTTCTAAAGCCTTCAATATTTTCAGGAAGAGTTTTAGACAGATCCTAGTTACTCTGAACCAACTGAGGGAACGTGGAATGAGTTAGCCATGAGGCTAGAAACTTGAAATGAGATGGTGCATGGGGTGGATTGAGGCTGAAGGTGAGTTTGAAAGGCCTATGATTAGATTGGGACTTGGGTAGGTGATAAACTGCTGTGTTGGACAAGCTAGTAGCCCAATGATGGTTGATAAGAACCTTATCGAGTTGTGCTAAAGAGAGGCCCTTTTGCCAAGTGAACTATGGCCCATAAAATCCCAAGTCAATGAGAGAACAACTATTAACGAAATGATGGAAGGCGGGGCATCCTCGTCGATGAAGACCGGTACTTGCCCTTCTTTCATGAGAGTATAATACGGCATTAAAGTCACTAGCAATGGCCCAGGGCTCTTGGGTAGTGAGGGTTATTTCACTTAACTCCGACCAAAGTTGTGTTCTAATACCTGGATCAGGACTCACATAAATTTCCTTGAACAAGAGGGCTTGATCATGTTGAGGGAGATGGACGCGAGTGTGAATAAATTGCCAATGATGTGAGAGGACCTCAATTTTGACATGGACAGACCGTAATGACTAAATACCACCAGTGTATCCACAAGCTTCCACTCTATAAGAATTTTTGAAGCCTAGCTTATTGATAACTTTATCAGCAATCCTACCAGAAATTCACGGTTCGACAAGTACCAAGATTTGAATTCCATGTTGTTTGATTAAGGTTCTAAGCACGGAGTGAAATTCACTCTTAGCAGCACCTTGGCAATTCCATATTAAGGCAACCATAAGAAAATTCTTGGGGGATATTTAGCACTTCATGGTGGGGGCGCTCATCATGGTCCTCTTCGGAGAATGTGTCATCGAGAGGTCTTCCTCATCTGAGTTAATCCCATCCAGAGTTTTGGATATTCTTCTCAATACTTCATCTGCTAGCACGGGTTCAGCTATTCGATCTTTGGGCTAACGACCGTTGAGATTGAAGCCTGTACGAATTTTGACTCCCATGTGGGGGAGGAACGATTGGGTGGTTTTAGGCCCAGGTTCTCTTTATTTTTTGTAGGAGTTAGGGCTGGCATTGGGTTGGGTCGACAGGGGATGAGGTTTTTGGACTGGCTATTTCTTTTGGTGGTTGCTTTGGGGTTAGGGAGTGAGACAATAGTATTTTTATTGGGGTCGAGGTAAGAGCTCATTATGGATGCTTTATAGGCCTTGCTGGAGAAAATTGTGTTAGGAGGGTTAGTTGTGTTTGTCTTTTTTGGCGGCATGGTGGTAAAAGGGATATGTCCTTTGATGTCTTTTGATGGTTTCACGTTGTTGGGTTGTTTAGGTGTGACTTTTGAGGGGACGGGTGGTGATAGGGGGCCAGGGTTGACATTAGGTTGGTGGGGTAGGGGTAGTATCTGGACAAGCATCTGCGTGGCGTAGGAGGTCAAATCTTGTGTTGTTGTTGGCATATTTAAGGAAACCTGGCTCTGTCGACTTTTTTGCTTCTCTGACAGCTAGCCTTCTTGTGGAGGGTGCGAGCATCCATTCACCATAAGGATTAGCCTCGTCAACTTCGTCAGCATTTAGAGCATGAGCCACCTGTTCAAAGCTCTTACTAGTGGTGGCCGATAGACAAACATTTTCTAAAGTGGCCTGCATCTTCGAAGGGTAGGTTTCGGCAAGGTGGCCATATTAGCCACAATGATAGCAGATTATGGGTAGCCCCTCGTATTTCACCAAAAGCGCTTTCCCATAAAATACTATCTTAGATGTCAAGGGGTTCGAGAGGTCTAGGATGACTGCTATTCTAATGAATTTGCCTCTAGCTCTAGATTGAGTATTATAGTCTATCTTGATGACTTGACCCAGGACTTGTCCAATAGCTCGGATGATATTCTTTTTATAGTACTTAGTTGGTAGACCAGGGATGCAGATCCATGCAATTACCTGGGAAATGGCATGATTTGTTGGTGAGAACTCCGGCATCTAAGGGTGGACGGTGAGGTAATGGCTACAATAACCCACGGTCCACCTATGAGGACAGCCTTGAAGTCAGAAGCATTAGATAGGGTCGAAATGAAGCGACCACCTTCAAGGTTGGATAGGTGATCTCGAAGTCGTTGATAACCAATAGGGCGCCCAAGGAGCTTCAATATGACCGAGTATTTCATGCTTTCTTCTAGGACTTGATGAACTCTGGGTGAGAACCAAATGGAAGGAAATAATCCCTCCCTGTTGATTTGGATATCTCCCTCATCAAGGTGAATATCCTCATCCTCGCGTGCTTCACTGGCTCGATTCATAAGTGTGTCTTGGAAGGAAGGAATGCTCCTTGGTGAGGGTTCCTTGTCAGCGTCATCGGAACGTAGCAACCGGGGGGTCTCAACAGCATAGTCATTCATTGCTTCTTCATCCTCTGTCTCCTATGCTGGTTCTGCAACGTCCATGTCTTCATCATAATTTTCTGGCAAGGCAGCGCGTATTTTGACCCTTTTTGTTCATATGTTATCATTAGGATGAATCGGAGATTCGTCTTTCTCGGTTAGCTTGAGAATGAGAGAGCGTTCTATCGCAAAAAGGGTGTCTTATCTGTTCGCTCTTAGCCAAAATTATATTAAAACAGTGGTAGCGTCAAACAATACGCGTTTTCTCTTTCTCTCGTCGGCGTCCTTCTCTCTCGCTTCTTCTGCCATTTTTACGCAGAGGTTGAGCTTTGGAACTCATTTTGGTGAGTAAAACATCTCCTAATCATTAAACTTCTTCATGAAAGTTGTTCTACTTCTTTAGATCAATCTAATGGTGTAATTTATTCGAATGATAGAGCAAATTTCTGGGTTAGGGTTTAAACCAAGTTTTGAGTTTTGACAATATAAGACTATACAATTGTAGAGCTAAAATAGTGATACATTATTATTGATTTAGTTTTATCTATTGATTGATTTGAGAATTTTAAATAATTTTCTAGATAGTCAGTTTTTATTTGGGCTTATATGATTTTGTATACATTAAATTTGAGTTCTATAATTTATTTTAGTATGTTGGACCCTACATTAATTATTGAGTGGTTTGGATTTATGGTTTATGATGAGATATAAATATTAGAAATTTTTGGAGGAACTCTAAGTGTTGAAATTTGGTATTCTTGAAAGGATTGAGTAAATAATTATATTTTTGTGATTTCAATAAAGAGAAATAATTTATGGAAAGGAGAAATGTGATTTTTGCAATAAGAATTGATGATATTTGATTTATATGATTTTTGTTGGGAATTTTTGGAGGTGGAAGAAATTATTTTTGGTTATAATTTTGACAAGAGGAATAGAGCTATTGGAGGATAAAAGTGTGAATGGGATAGATAGTTCGAATTATGATTGAGTAGGGAATTATTAGATGACTTAAAATTTAAATAGAAAGTTAGTTTTATTTAAAGTCACATGTTTGTGTTTTCTTAGTATTACATTAATATGTAATTAAATTAATTATGTAGATTGACTATATTTTGATGATTTGAGCTTTGGACTATGGATTGTTGTGGTAGTGTACTCTTGCTTTGGCATGAGGTAATCACTTTCCACTTATTATGCATGCTTGGGACATGCTTATGAGTGATTTTGAATTTATATTCATAAAAATATTATTATTTGATAAATCTTGTATTAATAATATTGGAAAACGTATTGTGAAATTTGGAGTCAAAGAGTTGATGTATTATAATGGCAATGTTTGCAAATGCTTTTTGATAAATATTCTGGTAATTCGATTGTGACCTTTGAGCATGAAATTATTGGTTGAAAAGTGTTGTGAATATTTATATGTATATATACAAATTGTCTATGTGTCATAATTATTGTGATATTGGGAGAGGTAGATGTTGTTATGGAATAGAGGTTATTAAAGAAGAAATATGGGCTGAATATTTAACATGCTTAAAGAGGAAACAAGGATAGAGGACTTCCGGATGTACACTGGATGATTCTATGCCCATTGTGCTACGAGGGCCCCATGACACCTCATTGATGTTGAGGGGAGAACCTGTGGTCCAAACTTGTGCTATGTGGATCTGGCCAGTCCACATCACTTGAATGGTGAGCTCTTTAAGGTGGCCACCAGTCATATGGGATACCACTAGCCCATGGGTTCAATCAGAGGAAATAAGGCGGGGGAGTTACAAGGGAGACTCAGTGTTTAAGAAAAGTGATCATGTTATTATTGATTCATGTGACTTTTATGATCATTATGATATATCTATGATAATGATGTTGATGTATGTGTATATATATATATTGTTAAATGTGAATAGAGATGATTGTTTGAACTGTTTGTAAAATTGAGTATGATTTGAAATTATTTTTATATGCAATTAATTTTTTATCTCTTATCGGCACTCGCTGGTATGCCTTTTGAGTTGGGTTGCTGGTTGATGAGACTTTTGTCTCACCATGTTGCTATTAACATTTTTCAGGTGATAGCTCCTGTGCTAAGACTTCTGGGAAGGTTTCGGAGGCTTAAGTTGTGCTATAATCGTTGTATAGTCTCCTCCTTTGTTATATATGATGCATTGATGTATATTGTTATCATTATAGGGCTCATATTTTGTTATACTCTTAATTGAGACACTTTAACTCATATTTTTTGGTGAGTTACTATTATAAGGCAAGAGACCTATCATTGATACTATTATAATATTTTTGTGGATCTATTATATTGATTTGTGATTAATTATTTGAAAGAATATGTTTTATGTTGGAAAATTTGGTATTGAGCCATCAATTTGATATTGGTATGAAATTTGAAAATTTAATTGTTTTTTTATAATGTGAATTGTTATTTTACTAAGTTAAGTAATCGGTTAAAAAGGGTTATTATTACCGTCGGTGGCATGAGAAATAGGCCCTAATGAATACAATGAAATTTGTCCCCACAACGTGCCATGCTCGTTGAATAAAGCACTCATCATTCTTAACCTGTCAGTACCTTATTTTTGGTTGTCTCCAGCACGTGGCATGCTTGTTGAATAATAATTATCCCAATTCAGATTGCCAGTTATACAAACACACCCCTGTGCTGGTAATACCCGGATTGGGTTAAAGTAATATAAATAGTTAATATATATTATATTTATCAAAAGCTACGTATAAGTATTTTAAAATAGGGAAAATCATATTAGAAGTACCTATACTTTTTCTCAATTTTAATTTTGGTATCTATGTGCATTTTTCTTTTAATAAAATCTTTTAATTTTACTTTATTAACTCCAGTCACTTTAATCTATTGGCACTATGAGCCCATATACAAGAGTGAATAATGTTAACAAAAAAAATTAAAATTTTAATTAAAAGGAAAAACACATAATTAATTAATTAATTAATTAAAATGAGCATATAGTAAGCACCAGAGTAGAGAAATTTTTGGGTCTATCCATTGCACCACATGATCCATGCACTCCCGAATAAAAATTTCCATATCACTTAGTTTAATCTTATGTCTATGTTTACTTGTCAATCTTTTTAACTTATATAAATTTTATATCCTAATTTAGTTCAACAACTTTTCTTAGAGATTTGTTCCTTTTTATTTCCCTTCTTTCATGTCAATCATCTCCCTCTTCGTCTTTTTTTCTCAAATCTCTCGATCCCTATATCCACTTGCATGTTTGCCCTCATCTGTATTCGTCTCTCCTCCTTTCACTCTTTATTTGCAAAAGTCTAAATTGAGTAATAATTATAATATGACCTCTATTATATTTAAACATGAAACATCCTTGGTGTGTACACCGGCAAAAATTATAGTAGTAAACAATATTAGTGCTTTTAGACTCGATGGGACTTGTTTGAATAGATAAAACTTTTCCCTCCTGAAAGTGCAAAGACTAATACAATGAAGAGGATCACTCATCATCTTTCAAACTCCAAATATTTCATCCTCCCCCCAACCATAAGCTTTTCTGCTCGAAATCGACCAAACTTCCATATTTAACAATGATCCGTGTGGTGTATTAGTTGTTAGTGTTGACTGCGCAAAGGAAGTAGGGATGGAGAGGAAGAATGGGGAAGAAAGGTTTTTATTTTTTTTAATTAAAAAGAGCATTGTAATCTTTTTCTAATTTATGGCTAATTATGAAATAAAATTAATTTAAGCTATCCCTCCACATATTATCTTGTTCCAAACATAACTTCAAAATCACAATCCCGCTCTTGATTCTAGTTCCAATTCTTATCTCAGTCTCAGTCCCAATCCATCAAAATTCAGAGCTCCATACCAAATAGGGCCTCAATATTGGCTCTATTTTACATAGCATTGTAAAAGTATGTTCACATAAATGAAGATAAAACTTATATCACATACTTATCTTATAAACTATAAATTATATTGAAAAAATAGCTTCTTGAAATTTGTCATATTTTCTTATGGAGAGACCAATATATATTCCAATTGACAATTTTTTCTCCGTTTGATGTATACATGAGTCTAGATCTTTGTGATTGGCAAAAAAAAAAAAAAAAGATCTTTGTGTACCTGAACTGTTACCAACTATGTTGAACTTTCATGTCTAATTTAGATTTCCAAAGTGTTTTACAAAAACATCAAATAGGTTCTATGGGGAAAAGCTTGGTAATCATAAATTGAAAATCCAATATTTAGGCAAAAAAATGTTTAGCTATCATAATAAATTGAATTTCCATGTTTAATTCAGATTCTCAAACTTTTTTACGAACATATCACGATAGTTTTGTAAATATTTAGCGATCAAAATGTATTAATGATGATAAAATATTATCAGATAATATTTTTAAAATAAATTATATATAAAATTATAATAACAATATAATTATAAATATTATAATGTTTTTAAATATAATATTTAATAAAATGCAAGTGTAAATATAACATTTAAAATTATGAGTATCAACATAATTTAAGAATAAAGTTGTTTGGGTAAAAATGTTTGGGAGAATTACTATAGTGTCCCATGTAAGAAAATTAATATAAAAAAGGTCACATTAACAACTCAAACAGCTGCCATTGACAATTCAAACGGCTACCATTGATAACCTCTTAAGACCTTTCTGATATTAATTTTATTGTATGGAACCTCACAGTAATTCTTCCAAAATGTTTTCTATCCACTCCCACCCTCAATCAAACAAAGTAATATTAAAATCCCTCATCTCCGCTCTTCCCTACCAAAGGCAAGAACGAACCAGAGCGTTGCTGGCAAAAGACAGAGGCCCCAAGTCAATGAAATATATCCCCACCATGTGCCAGTTTTATTAAGAATTGGATGTAGTAATTTATATAGATTATGATAATTTTAAGATTGAATAAAATTAAATATCCTTTTACTGATCGACAATATCTCCTCCTGTTTTTTTATACCCCTTCTCTCTCGTCATTTTTTCCTATTCATTCTCTCTGTTTTTTTTTTTAACACATTCTCTCACTTACTTATCATCTTCATAAATATAAGTATGTTTTAAAAAAATTATATCTTTTATATATTTATTGTTTTTAATTAATTTTGCACATTACTTAGTTTTACATGATTTATTTTGTTCTTACTTATAAAAATGATAAGAATGAGTATTTGTTACGAGAATAAAAAACTTTTTCTTCCCCTCTGACAAACAATCCTTATGATGGGACAACTAATTAAAACGTATACATAATAAACAGCAGAGTAGAGAAATTCTTGGGTGCACCCATTGCACGCACGTCATCCTTGCATTCACCAATAAAAATTTCCATATCACATAGTTTAATATTATGTCTTTGTTTACTTGTCAACCTTTTTAATTTACATAAATTTAATATCCTAATTTAATTCAACAATTTTGTTTTAGAGATTTGTGCCT
>QFDD01000251.1:0-57562 GCA_006871305.1 Vachellia collinsii | reverse complement strand
CAATGGAAGCATCAAAATCATCAAAAACACATTCCTTCTTCCATTTTCCCTGCAGGCTGAAACAGTACAGAAAAATTGCAACAACATGATTTTTCAACTTCTCTTGCTTTATACATGCATAATCTTACTTCTAGACTATTTTCCAATCATTATTCAACATAAAAACACTCCTCCCTTGCAGATCAATTTCGTGCAGCAGCCCATGAACAGTGATTTTGTGCCAAAAATTACAGACAAGCTCAAATCAACTCAAACCAAGCATCAACATGTAGCAAATTAAGCATAGAGTTGATTTATGGCACTTACCTCTTCCAATTTTTGCTCTTTCTTGCCTTTTCACTTCAGCCCCTTTTCAAAACCCTCTCTTGAATCTCTTTAACCACAGCAGTAAAGGAAAAATTGCACCGATTAAAAGGAGGAATAGAGCTCATAGATCAATTCTATGGAAGAAATCAAGCTTGAACCACCAACTTACCTTGATTTTTACTTGATTTTTGCTCTCCTTTGTGCTCTCTCTTCCTCCACGGTCCTCTCTCTGTTTTGGCAGGTTGAAGCACGAAAATGGGCTGTTCTTGGTGTCTTGAAAGCTTTAAAAGAAGAAGAGCACATGTCTAATTAATTGTGGGTCCCAATTACACTGACAGAGTAACTTTACACTGATATAATCTACCATTTATGTGAATATCTCTTCTTGCTTTTCCTCTTTACATAAGAAGAGAAGAAGTGGAAAGTTCTCAAGCCCCACAATCTCCTTTATGAAAGCAAGATTACTTTATAGTTACTTTACCCAAAAATTTTCTTCCTAAAATGCTTTTCGGGGATTTTCTAATCACTGGGCCAATTTAGTGTTCTTAAAAATTCCAATAATTTCTCTACTCTTTTAATCATTTTTCCTTCCTCAATTATCATTCAGGATGTGCCTTTAATTAATTTCTGAAGAAAACCCTAATTCGGGGTTTTTCAGGGCCTTTTCTTTCCGTTCCAGCAAACCACTTCTGACTTTCTCTTGGAATCAATTTTATAAAATACTACAATTCTTGAGCTATTTTTTCCTCACTTTGAAACCAATTATTTGAGGCCTCTGGATATTTTAAATAATCATTTCTGACTAATTATTTTATTAAATAGCCAAATATTAAATAACCTTTAAAATTCCCGCAAAGGTTATCTATATCATTGTCGCTTAAACCGGGCCTCAATTACTGATCAGTGAATTTTTCTCTATCTTTTGGGACTTTGTAAAATTTTCTGATATGTCGGTCAAACTTTGACCAAAATGCCCTTTGACTTTTCTCAATTTACCAAAATGCCATTGAATTTCCAAAATGACAATGTGGGCCCAAGAATTTCAAATTTACACTTGGGTCCCTATTCAAAATTTCCCTTTGGTCCTTTTGTTTTCAAAATGACATTTTAGTTCATCCTTTCCTTTCTACATCCATATTTTCCCTTTCATTATTCTTTCTGTCTCTGCACATATTTTTCCTTTTATTTTCTTTTGCCTTTAACTTTCCTTTGTCGAGCCAAATGCAGTATAATTTCTAGAAAATCTTTTTATCTGATAGGAAACTTCGTAAAATTGAGTTTGGTAGCATTTATCATTTAGGCTCTTAGGCCTAGAAATTTGGGATATGACATATATTGTGTGGATTTGCTCTGGGTTATATTGCAATGGAGGGTAGAAATAATAATAATGAAGGAACTCAAGGAAGTGAGAATCCTATTCCTACAACCACCGATCTTGAGTCTAGCAATCCTCCTCCTAACAGCTTGTCCGATACAAATTATTAGGGGCAAGTGATGTGAAAAAAAAACTAACCCTACATGGCAATATATTTCAGTTAAAAAAGAGGGGAAATCAATGTTTTTAGATGCTTTTAGGTGCTTGCAAGTTATAGGGGAGGTGGGATAAATAGGTTGAAGCAACATTTAGCTGGTGTAAGTGGTCAAGTTAGTTCATGTAAAAAGGTTCCTCATGATATATGTGCTAGAATGAAAGAATCTTTGATAAAGGGTTCAAAGAAAGAACCCATTCCTAATATAGAGGAAGATATCAATAAGGGTAAAGAAATTGGGGAACCGATTGCTTCAAAGAGGGAAGCAACTGGAGTTGCAAGTGTTGACAATTATTTTGCACCTAGGACAACTCCTGGTTCCCAACCAAGCATTATGAGTGCTTGGGCAAGTCCAGAAGCATTACATAATGCCAAGATGACATTTTCTGAATGGGCCTATGTAAATTGTATTCCATTTAATGCATTGAATTTCCCTATGTTTCAAAAAGCTATTGATGCTGCTGTTGCAATTAGTCCTGGGCTTAAAGTTCCTACTTATTATGAGTACAGATTTAGCTTATTAAGAGATTGTAAAAAAGAATGTCAACTATTGATTGATAGCCATCGAGCTAAATGGATGGAAAATGGTTGTACTCTCATGGCTGATGGTTGGACTGATGTAAGACAATGAACATTGATTAACTTCTTAGTCTATTCTGTACATGGCATGGTATTTGTGAGATCTGTTGATGCTTCAGATTTGGTTAAAGATGCCATCACTTTATTCTCATTGTTCAGCGATGTTATAGAGTGGGTTGGTCCAAAAAATATTGTGCATGTGGTGACTGACAATGATGCTAACTATATAGCATGTGGAAGATTGCTTAGAGAGAAGTACAAAACTATTTATTGGTCACCTTGTGCAGCTCATTGTTTGAATCTTGTTTTGAGAGACATTGCTTCCATGCCTCATGTGTTCGACCTTGCAAAAAAGGCATCCAAAATCACTATCTTTGCATATAATCATATGGTCTTCTTATCTTGGCTAAGGAAAAGACTTGGTTAGAAGGAAATTGTGCACCCTGGTGCGACAAGATTTGCCACCACATTCATCACTTTGCATAGTGTATATATATACACAAACATGATTTACAAGCTCTGGTCATTGATAATCATTTTGTTCATCATAAATTAGCAAGCACTGAAGTTGGGAAAAATTCAGTGCAATTGTACTAGATAACCAGTTTTGGAATGATTGTTACCAAGTTGTGAAGATCGTGTCTCCACTAATAAGATTGCTGAGAATTGTTGATTCAGATGACAAGCCTTCAATGCCTTATGTCTATGAAGGCATGCAAAGGGCTAAGAATGCAATCAAAGACATGTTTCAAAGGAAAAAGGAATTGTACAAGCCTTACACAAACATTATTCAATCTCGTTGAGATAAGCATTTGAAGAATGAACTTTAAGCAACGGCATATATGTTGAATCCTGCATTCTTGTACAGTTCTAACTTTGTTAGAAAACATAGGTTAATGCAGTCTGTGATTGATGTCTTTGAGTCAAATTCACCTAAAGACCTTGATCATTATATTACAATGATGCAGCAAATTAGTATCTACCGTGACCGTAAAGAGTCATTTGAAAAGGTAGCACGAAAACTAGTCCCTCATAAATATATTTAATTTGATATTTGAATTCACATATCAATACATATTTAATTATAAACTAAATGTTATTTACTTTATTATATAGATGAATGGTGGTTGTACTATGGGGGTTCAGTTCCTAAGTTGCAACAAATTGCCATACGTATCCTTAGCCAAACTTCTTCCTCTTCTGGCTATGAAAGAAATTGGAGCTTATTTAAGCGTATCCACACAAAGAGAAGAAATAGATTAGAGCATCAACGGCTCAATGATTTGGTTTTCACAAATTACAATTTGAGGTTAAAGTTTAGGTAATATACAATTAACTTATTAATGATTTTATAGTTTTATTAAATATATAGTTCATTAACTTGTGTTTATGTTCTTTTATTTTGATATTAAAGGAACACATTGAAGAAGAAGAAGAAGAATGAAAGCTATGATCTAATTGATTATGAATCAATTGATGAATTAGATCGTTGGGTGGTTGAAGAAGATCCAACTCCTGAATTTGATAATCCACAAGTGACAGATGTTGAACTTGATCAAATTGCAAGGGATTATGGAGGTTTATAGTTATATTGTCCACTATTTAAGAGTATATTCTTACTTTATGAATATAACTATGTTTTTACTTTTTAATTTACTTTACTTATTTATCTATCTAGGTGATGCAAATATGCATATTGCTGGGCCTTCGTCTATGGATGATGATGATGATGATCCTACTATCTTTGGCTTTTCTCCTTCAGCTCTGCCTCCTAATGTCTCAATACCATCAGATTTAAATGATGTTAATGCTAATTTTACGTTTGATGATTACTAGTTTATAGATTAAATGGTTAATGAGAAAATATTTTGTTATCATATATTTTGATATTTTGTTAGGACGAATATTTTGAAATTGTAAATGACGTTGGATAATAGATAAGCTATAAGTTTATAGGTATGTGATTAGTTTGATAATTTTTATCTTGTTAAAAATGGAATTTACTACTTAGTTTTTGGAATTTTCAATTTTGAAATTGTGGAATATTAAGATATATTTTTTAATTTTTTTTATTCCTCACTGGTCTGACCTCCAGTTTGACTCCGATTTGACTCACTGACCATTGACCAGTTCAGTCACTGGTCCGAGTTGGTGAACCTTAATATGTATGCATATATACACACACGTACACACACATTCACATTGAAAAATAATATTTTTTGGAGGCATGTGCCAGCATACACAGATCACTAGTAGAAAAAGTGCTTTTAAGACCGCACAAAAAACATTTTTTAAACCTCACGGAAGTGCGGTTTAGATAGAACATGTTTAGAAAGTAATATTTTTTAGATATCACATAAATGTGGTTTAAAAAGTAATACATTTAAACCGCATACAAACAAGCGGTCTAAAAAAATAAATGTGAAGTTTTAAAAACACATTTATTTATATTCAAAATATCAGGTTCTAAATCGCATGTGTGACATGCGGTTTAGAAAGATTACTTTCTAAACCGCATGTGCATTTTAGAAAGATTACTTTCTAAACTGCATCTATAACTTTCTAAACCGCATGAGTGGTATGCGGTTTAGAAATGTGAGCTTTCTAAACCGCATATATTGCATGCCATTTAGAAAGTCATCTTTCTAAACTGCATATGCCACATGCGGTTCAAAAATGGATTTTTAAAAAAAAATTCGTATTTTTTCTTTGAACTACCCAATTTTAATACCTGCAATTTACTTAAAATACGTTTTCCTCATCATTTCATTTACATAAGCAATTACGACAGTAACCCACCAAAGAAGCATTAAACAAAACTTTACAAAATTATCTGTGACAGTAATAATCCAGCAACAAAGAACAATTAAACAAAACTTTAACACTTCGTAACTTTGTTGAAAACAGTGACAATTAAACTTTATACCATTTCAATATTTCATCTTTTAACCCAAATTCCAATTCCATACAACACTTGCCAAATGACAAAAATCCCAATTATAATTTAATTTCTTACTTACACACTTACACAGGTTTGGTAACATGTTTCATATAGTAGTGGATTTGGTAACACAATTTCTCAACAACCTTATACAATGAAATTTCTCAACACTTACACAGGTTTGGTAATGTGTTACCACATATTTGAATAAGGTAAGTTACTTAAATTAAAATAACATCACATGAAATAAATAAATAAATAATTTTAACATAACCTAAAAAGAAATTACTAACTTATGAACATTTTCATATAGGAATATCGTCCCATATCCCTTCATGGTGATAATTTTTTGTGCCATGTTCATCATCCACTTCTGCTTCTTCATTCAATTTAGGTAGACCCATTGAGAAAGAAGGAGTCTCAGAAATATCAAAGTTCGAACTATGTTTATCATCAACATCAATGACTCTTTTTCCTTGCAAAACCACTGACCAACTTTTATTTGCAGGATCGATAATATAGAAAACTTGTTTTACTTGGTTTGCCATTATAAAAGGTTCATCCCCAAACCTTATATTATTTAAATCAACTAGTGTAAATCATAAACGATCAACCTGAACACCATTATTGACATTGACCCACTTGCATTTGAAGATAGGACTCTAAATTTAGTGTAGTCCACCTCCCAAATCTGTTCGACAACCCCATAATAAGGCATGACAGTCACTTTTGGTTTTTTTATCTTTCGAACTAGAAAAGTGCATAGATTTGGCTACGAACATAACGCCACTATTTTGCACAATACTTTTATCATTGAAAGACTTTGTATAGAATGAATACCCATTGATATCAAATGCTGTCCAGCTTATCACTTCAAACCCAGGACCATGCGCTAACCAGTTAACCACGTCAGACACACATTCCTCTTTCCCAACCTTTTCTTCAAAGATGCCTCGAATTGCCACTGGAAGTAGTTGTTGCATTAATACATGACAATCATGAAACTTTTGGCCCACTAATTTCAAATCTTTCATTGACACAAGCTTCTTAAGATTTGAAGCATACCCTGATGGCACTTTGATGTTATGTAAACACTCACAAACACTTATTTTCTCCTCCTTGGATAGAGTATGAGTAGCTGGGGGACAATAAGTCCTCTTACCGTCCAACCTTGGATGTAAATCCTCTCGTATTCCTATTTCTTGTAAGTTTAATCTTGCCTTCACACCATCTTTGGAGCTGCCCTGTATGTTGAGAAGTGTTCCAACAATACTATCACAGACATTTGTCTTTACATGCATAACATCAATGCAATGCCTCAGATCAAGTTTCTGCCAATACGGAAGATCAAAGAAGATTGATCTCTTTTTTCATATATTTTTTCACTTCGACTCTTCAAAGCCTTGCCGAAGACAACATTGATGTTTTTACCTTTTCATAAACTTGTTCCCCAGTCAATGGCTTAGGAGCATCTTCATGCTCTTGTCCACCATAGAAAGCTTTCTTTAATTTACGATAAGGGTGGTCCCATCTAAGAAATCTCCTATGACCTAAGTATACTGTCTTCCTTCCATGTTGAAGTTGATGATAGCATGTCCCTTCTTAACAAATCGGACAAGCTTTATGCCCCTTAACACTATACCCGGCCAAATTTCCATATGTAGGGAAGTCATTAATAGTACAGAATATTATGGCCCGCATTTTAAAAACCTCCTTTCAGTTATCATCAAAGACAGCTACACCTTCTCCCCACAACTCTTTCAAATCTTCTATCAATGGTTTTAAATAAACATCTATATCATTTCCTGGTTGTTTAGGTCCTGAAATTAACATAGATAACATAATATACTTGCTTTTCATGCATAGAAGAGGTGATATATTGTAGATTATCAAGAGAACAACCAGATTAAATGTAACATTGTTTCATGCATAGAAGAGGCCATGAACTATGAATACTGCTAAGGCTACCGTAAGGATTCATGCCATCTATACTGAGTCCAAGCCTAAGGTTCCTTGGCTCATTGCTAAACTCAGGAAACAATCCATCAATTTTCTTCCATTGAGAAGAATAGACCGGATGTCAAATCTTTCCATCACAAATCCTTTCATCCGCATGCCATGTCAAATTTTTTGCATCATTTTCATTGGCAAAGAGGCGCTTGAACCTTGGTACAATTGGAAGATACCACAACACCTTTGCAGGAGCCTTTTTCGATTTGTACCTTGATGTCTCACATATCGGACACTTCTCTAACTCTTTAAACTCTTTTCTGTACAAAATACAATCATTAGGGCATGCATGTATTTTTTTATATTGCATGCCTAATGGACACAATATCTTCTTTGCATCATAGTAGCAATTCGGCAAGACATTCTCTTTTGGAAGCATGTCCTTCAGCAACTCAAGAATTTCGATAATACTTTTGTCACTTCATCCATGTCATGCTTTCAGGCTCACCAATTTCAACACTGCATTCAATAGTTGGTATTTTTCACACCCCAGGTATAGAGGCTTCTCTGCATCACTCCACATATTATCATGTATCTGCTTAAAAGGCCTCTTCTCCAACATCACGAATGACGTCCTCCACTCGATCATCCATATCTACGTCATTATCATCATAGGCTTCTTCCATTTGTTGAGATGTACTCGGCCTTTCCAATATTACTTCACCATGCCATATCCATACTCTATAGCTCTTGCAAAACCCCTCACAAATCCAATGTGTATGTGTGTATCATCAACATTTAGTTGCTTCCCATTCAAACATTCTACTCAGGGATAGTAAAACCTCCCACTAATATCATTAACATTTTTTTTAACAAAGTCCAAAAACTCTTTCACCGTATTATCATATTCATCACTCGTTCGTTTAGCATCTATCCAACTACAATCCATATTTGACTTCCTAAAGAATAAAAAAGTTAACATAATTTTAGCTTCAGAACCTCTATGAAAAATGAAAGGGGTTGATATGCTAACTAAATTCCCAATGGGAATTGCTTCTTGAAAGGAACAAACAAAATTCTTATTCAAACAATAAGACTACTGATCACTAGATTCAGTTCATCTAGTGGATTAGCCAAACAGAATAATAATAATAATGAAATGGAAAGACCAAAGTTGGAAATAACAACAGACTTTGATGAAGAAATGAACTACATTCAGTTCATTCTAGATTTTATTCTTTGAAAATAGAGATAAACAAAATTATCTCTAGTTTATCAGCAACTACGGGCATTCTCATAAGAAAGTTGGAAAAACAAATTGTTCTTATCATGCATGAAGTGATGAGAGAAAAGATAATGGAAAAAAGAAAATCAGGAAAAAAATGTCTTTGCAAAAAACTAATTTTGTTTAACACCAAGAGGTGGGAGAAAGGAAATAAAAATGTTATGAAAAACAAAGTTAAACAGATTGTTCTTTTTGCTTGCTTTTTTTTGGGGGGGGGTTGTGGGGATCTTGCCAATGCTATATCAACCAACATGTATCAAACAATACCTAAAGTAAGAAAAATGCTTGTACTTTGATTGTGCTTTACCTAAAAAATGACTTGCAGAGCTATCAAGGCAAGTAAAGCCAATGCGTAGTATGGTTTGCTTGCTCCAAGAGGATATCCTGAAAACAAAAATGTGAATAAACTACTTGCATAAAACCCAAATAGACGTTCTTTTCTGCTTTAGATTAAACTAACTAGCAAATGCCATAAATGAACGGTGCAATATAAAGAGGGTTGGGACTTCAAGAGGCTAGTTTGTGGGTGGTGCCAATGTCAGCGAAAGGGCCAACCAAGTGTGTTCACATTACCGTCTTGGAGAATAGGACAACGAAGAACAAGACTACAAAGTTATAATTTCAAAAACACCTATGCGAATATAAAGTTAAATCTAATTAAATAACTTACACAACAAACGAACAGAACAACGGTGGGGATAATGTAAGCACGATAGTGGCGGAAGCACAACAATGGAGAGCACGACAGCGACCGCATCAAAAATCAGTAGAGAGCACAAGGGCAGCAAAAATGGAGACTCGGTACTAAAGTATTTTGAAGTTGGGGATTTTAGAGTTGAGTGAGGAGGAAAGGACAGCTGTGACGATAATGGAAGCATGACAGCAGTGGCAAAGGAGAGCACGACAGTGATGATGATGAAAAATCAATGGCGAGCACAACGATGGTGGCAATGGAGACTCAGCACTGACGGCACTGAAGGATTTTGAAGATGGGGATTTTAGAGAAATGAAGCTAAGTTTGGAGCAAGAAATGAAGTAGATAGAGCGTTGGATTTTTCATTTTTTTAAACCAATTCAAAACCGCACCTTGTTGGTGCAGTTTAGATTTATCCCTTTTTAAACCGCACCTTGTTGGTAAGGTTTAGAAATGTAACTTTCTAAACCGCACCTATTTTATACGGTTTAAATATGTACACTTTATTACGAAAATGCCACCGATAATATTTTTTAAACCGTAGCCACTAAATACGGTCTAAAATAAGAGGTTTAGATAAATATTTTTCTACTAGTGGATTCTCGTGTTTGACAAGTCACTCACCAGAAGCTTCACATACAAGACCATGATGACGTGTTGGGGGCACAATAATTTCATTATTGTAGTATTATGTAACTTTGAGTGATATATTATTCATTAATTGTTTAGTTTTACGTACCTACCTACTTCTGCTGTTGGAAGTGGGAAGAGCAAAACGATCGACGACCTTTCTTTTATCTCCACGTTTTTTGTACCCAAACCCACATTTTCCTCTAAGGCGTTTCAAAATCCAATCTTTTATTATTCTATAACAAACTAATTAAAAGCAACATAATGCCAAAAATGCAATAAAACAAAAAAAAATATCAAAATACTATATCTACGTACAAATATTCACGTCAATGATATAAAAGTTTGTTTGATCATGACACAAGTCTCAACCTGCATCAACTTGAGATTGGTGCGCACAACTTTTTCCCCTTTAGTTTCTTCGAGCCCACCAACCTACCCCACACCAGAAAAAAGAAAAAAGAAAAAATTAGTTTCATAAAACAAACAAATGATTCCCCATCCCCCACTGCTCATGTAATTATGTTGTAGCTTCTCATGACTTCAAAATGTGTTGAAAAGTCATCTAAAAATTAAAAGTTGAGATTTCAATAGCTCAAGGAGGCGTATAATATTTTAAAAGTGAGATTTCAAAATTTGTAATTAAAAAATTGACACACATACACTTTTAATTTTTGTTTTTAGTGAAAAGAGATATTATAGCATTTTAACAACATTCATAAATCTCTAGTAAAACCTATATAACTCATTAAATTTGATAAAAGTGTAGAATTTGTTATAAATATTATTATGTGGATGTCTATATCTACCATTATCCCCGATTATATATCCCGTTAATATCTTATGTAATCTTTGATATTGTAAATCCTTCCCTATAAATGTAAGGCACTAGATATGTACTACATATCCTGAAGGTAATGAATAAGAGTTATTTCTATTGCTCCAGGCTTTTTCTCTATTTTCTCTATCTTCTTTCCCTTCATATTCATAACACGTTATCAGTACGAGATTCTACTCAAGAGCCATGTTCATAATCTACTCTACATTACTTATTTGATTTGATGCTTTTATATTTATGTTTTTCTGAAATAAAAATTTATAATCCAAGTCTTTTATTACTTTAAATTTTATTTTCTAGAGGCTTGGACTGTAGATCAAAATATTATATGATTATGATTATGACCCACTTGTTCATACCTTCTCCTTAAGTTTCATAGCTTCCACTGCTCCTTCATGCCTTCGTCATTGTCCTCCCTTTTCTGTAATTTCGTGTATGTATAAATATGTTTGTCTGCAACATGCACATCATCAGGACTCTCACTGAAGAGAAAAAAAAAAAATCCAAATTAGAAAAGAAAAGCATTTTTAATCTATGAATTTTTTTTTTGATTGACTGAAACATGCTCATCGGCGCATATATGTGTGGTTGAATATGCTCCCTGTGTGTTTATATATATATATATATATATATATGCTTTCTCAATTTCATGCTTTGCCCGTCGGGAACAATGACTTCTTGGCCCGAAAAAAGGAGCTCAGATACAGATTTGATTTTAATTTTGAAAGGATTCCCATTATCTTGATTTAATATGGTGAAATATCCCTTTTTACTTAATTATTTGTGGAAAATGCCGTGAGAAACTGCCCAAAACAACCCATGGGACACCAGAAAAGATAGCCTGAAAGACCAGGTCACCCGCTGTGAGGAGGTGAAGGACTCGGGTTGTGCCACAGACGGGTCGGGTTTTTAGGGTCCTCCTGCCTGGACAAAACGGTGCATTTATTTTGGGTTAAGTGAAATGCACGGCTTCACTAATTCAGAAGGTGGGTTGGACGCATAATTGGACCACTGATTTATTAAAAAATAAACAATTTGGGCCCAATTTTTGGGCCACGCTTGCATTTTGTGTTTTGGGCCTCACTTATTTAATAAAAGGGAACAGCAAGTTGGGCCATCAGAATATTGGGCTTACAAACTTCTCTATAAAAAACAATGGGCCATCATTTGGGCTCACGTTTTGGGACTCTGCACATAAAAAAAATTCTGAAATATTTTTGGCTTGAAGACTTTTGGGCCGTATTTTAGGTCCATGTTTTTTTGTTTATTTTGGCAAACATTTTTTTAATGTGAATGGGCTATCTGGGCCACGTTTTGCACCACTAAAAAAAGCTAATGCATTTGGGCCCATAATAAAAAAAATTGGGCTTGAAGATTTTATGGGCGACGAGTGCTGCGCCACAGTTTTAGGCCTTTGAAATTCATAAAAGACCCCCTTTTTCTTGGAACTCGTTTTTGAGCCTTTACAATTCAAGAAAAAGGTAAATATATCTAGGCCAATGTATTTGGGCCAGCAATTGGGTCACGTTTTTTTTTGCCACTAATTGAAATTTTTTGGGACCTTTTCCCAAAAAAATGCTTTGGACTCATGTTCTTATTTTTGAGCCACTTGTGACTGGACTTATAGATATATTTTCATCCAAAAAAAAAATTTAAGAAAAAATATTTGGCTTTGGGTCCATTGTGGATATTTTTTTTTTACAAAGCAATATTATTTTTAATTCTTATTTGGGCTCATTTTTGTTCTGAGCTAATTATTTGGGCTCTATTTAATTCTTTGGGCTTCATTATTTTTAATTCTTATTTGGGCTCATTTTTAAAGTAATGATTAGATTAAATTGTTTTGAGCTCAACTGTTGAGTTTAATTATGTTTTTCCCATGCATAATTTAATTCATTAAAAGATGTTGAATATTTTTATTCAATTGCAAAATTTATTTTTGCATGGTATCCAATTGGTGGATTTGTTTTATTAAATTGATGGAATTGTGCAAAGTTGCATAAAAATCATAATTTATTGTATGCATGTATAGATTACGGAGAGAATTTAATATCATAGTTTGAATCAATTGATTAAATTCTCATCAAAGACATGCATATCTGAGATTCAGTTATATACGATTGATTTTTGTTTTTAGTATACAATCTTGAGGAGTAGCCATAGCATCCTCTATATTGAATACCGAAAAACCCACTTATTCTTTGGAACAATTTAAATGAAAGGTATAACCACGAGAAGTTAGTTATCCTTCCAAGAGCCCATTATAAATGGATGCATTTGCGTTTACAAACTTCAAGTTTGTACGCGATAATAACTAAACCATGTTTCATGCATCCAATTTTCTCCTATTTTAGTAAGGTAGGGAGAGAAGTTTTAAAAAATATATTTGCATAATTTCTTTTCTTTTTATAACTAAACAGAACAACAAATTTTTCATTGAAAATTCACAAATCCATCCAATTGGCTCGACTTTATTCCCAGAAGTGAATATCTAATAGTGGTGGTAGTCGAGATAGTGGATGAGATAACAACCACGGGCGTGGGCATAGTTAGAATCGTAGTGATTCTAATTCCCACCTGAAGTGAGGAAAAACTGATGAGAACCATTAAAAGGGCTAAGACGAAGGTTGGCGTCACATATACAACAACGGGTCATCGGGAGACAAATCATCAGTTTGTCTACATAATTGGTTGCTTACTAATCAAGCCATTCATGACAGTTGCTCTCCCCCTATTATGGAACGTCTTTGAACATACCTCCCCTAACATAAAACCGTGGGTCGAGGACAACTCTTGACGAAAATAATGGGACCTAGCGAGAGATTTCCCTCTCTCCCTTGACGCTAAAAACCTATCAGTCCGGCCAGGGCGCTAAGAGGTGTGTCCCGGAAAAGGCAATATTATGCATTGGAAGGCAAAATGTGGACATAATAAATAAATTGGATATGCATTGAAGGCTCTAGAAGAGCCAATATTATGTTACCTGAATAAGTAGAATTCAATTTTTGTAGAAAATATATATTATAAAATTTTCCTCCATTTTTCGTCTAGCTTGTACTATACATAAGTATAGTTGAAAGCATATGACAGTAAACTAGAAGTTTACTGATAAATTTAATGCTTGGCATAAGATAGTAAACCAAAAGTTAAGTAATATAAGCCAGCAGCTTGACAAGGTAAACCAGAAGTTTATCAATGAATTCAATGTTTGGCATGACCAGTTAAACCGTCCCAGTTCAATTATGATGCGAACAATGATTGAGAATAAATGTGGATATACCCTGAAGTGTAAATAAATGTCACTATTTCTCATGTGCTGTATGTTCCAAGGGAAAATAGATTATTAAACCCTCTTAGAATTAAATGCAATGTGAGCCTCTCACATTCTTAAAATGGATACAGGAATATATTTGTGGGGCGATAAACCCAAATAGGGAACCATTTAGTTACCATATGGTTTTAATTGATGCATCAACTAAATGGTTCGACTTTTGTTTATTATCTTCTTGCAACCTGGAGTTTGCAAGATTTCTTGCTCAACAAATATAGTTAAGAGCACATAATCTTGATTATCCGATCAAGAAACTACGTCTTGATAGTATTAGTGAATTTACTTCACTGGCCTTAATAAGGATTTCATATCCCTTGGAATTGATGTTGAAGCATTTTATAATTCATGTTCATATGCAAAATGGACTAGCAGAATAATTGATTAAATGATTGCAACCTTTTACATGAGGAATAATCTCCCACATTCTGATTAGGGACTAGCCATTTTACATGCAGCGTTGTTACTTCGTATGAAACCAACAAATTATTGAAAGTTCCCCCCTTACAAAGGTTTTTGATCAAGAACCTAAAATTTCCTACTTTTGGGTGTGTACTATATGTGCCTGTAAAACCACCACAACACACCAAAATGGGTCCTTAAAGTAGGATGTGTATATATGCTGGTTATGAATTTCATGACACAATTTACCAAGTGTCATTTGATAAATTACTTTTCCTAGCATCAGGGGAAGAAAATAAGCAGTTGGGTAAATAGATGAGTTTGAATGAATTATCGTTGGCTCTGTTTGATCCTCATAAATGTGCAAAAAAAATTCAAAAGATAATTCATTCACAGAATTTAGCTAACCAAATGCCTGAAGCATTTATTAACTCAAAGTGAATGATAAAGTCACAAATCCTAACTGCTACGTGCTCCTATAAGAATGAATGTCCCAGAAGGACAATATATTATGAATGAATCTAAATGCCTGAAGTGTGAAAGGCCTATCAGTTTAAAACATTAAAATCCTCGCAAGAGAAAAGGAGCTAAATATATAGATGGTAAAGTCGAGGTTGATTATGAAAATTTGCTTTCTCCAAAAGAGTCAACTCTTGAAGAGTTATTTTCTCCAGAAGAGAATATTGTAGTCCCAAAAGAGACTCAGGTACCTGGAAATTTGAAAACAACAAGATCTCAATAAATTATGAAAACCGGTGGGATCGAAACAAAGTTAACGTTGACGACATCATTGTTTATAAAATAGCATATGATGTAATGAATGATAATGAGGATCATGAGCCAATATCCATTGTTGAGTGCCAATAAAGAAAGGATTGGCCATATGGATGTAAGCTATTAATGCAAAATTACTGTCATTGAAAAACGAAAAGGTTTAGGACCTGTAGTCCTTACACCGATAGATGTAAAGCCGATTGAATATAAATGGGTATTTGTATGAAAGATAAATGAAAAAGGTGACGTTATAAGATATATGACACGTCTTATAACCTAGTGCTTTACACAAAAATCTTGTATAAGTTGAGAAGAAATGCATCCACCAGTAGTGGATATGATTACTTTTCGTTATTTAATTAACCCAGCAGAAAATAAAAGGCTTGACTTGGGTTTTATAGATGTCATGATTATACATTCACATGACACACTTGACAGTAAAATTTATAGAAAAGTCCCTGAAGGACTTAAGATGCCAGAAGCATCAAATGCAAATTCTCGATAATAATATCAAATTCAGTTAGACAAGTCTTTATATGACTTGAAGCAATCAATGGGCATTTTAATGAAAATATATGTAAGTTTGTCTTTATTGTTGTCTATGTTAATGATATCAACATCACTGAAACTCCTGAAGAATTCCAAAAGGCAAATAATTGTTTGTAGAGAGATTTGAGATGAATGTTCTATAACAGTTTTTCTCAAATAAATCACTTTCATTATGAACCCAAATGATTGTGATATCTCTGCAGGTTGATAAAAATCTTTTCAGACCTCGAGAAATTAGCGAAGAAGGAAATGAAAAACTACTTGGTTCGGAAGTACCATATTTAAGTGCTATTTAGGCACTAATGTATCTTGCTAATACCACATTCTCTGGCATATCATATATAGTTAATTTATTAGCAGGACATAGTTTTTCAATATTATAAATACAGTAGAATAGAGTGAAATATATTCTTCGTTATCTCTGAGGCACTATGAGTATGAGGTTATTATGCTCAGGTATATCTAAATATGAATGATCATTTATTCATATGCTGCTTAGTATACTTGTTTACATGTGTAGGTACAACTGTACAAAGGGTGATGTAGCAAAGCTTATTTCACTAAAGTTTTCTTTACTCATGATCTTTCAAAAGGAACTGAAACTATCATCCCACAAAATCGTTCCAATGAAAATCAAATAGATTTGTTCACTAAGTCATTTTATGCTATAAACATTTGACTTCACAAATTCAAAAATATTGAGTGATGTCGTTAAGAGGGGAGTTGATACACGCTGTACTCTTTTATCCTTATCTAGGTTTTGTCCCACTAGGTTTTCCTAGAAAGGTTTTTAATGAGGCAGCATTGGGAAGTGTATCAATAAACTATGTACTCTTTTTTTTTTCTACTAGGTTTTGTCCCATTGGGTTTTTTTTTGGTTGAAGTTTTTTTAAATGAGGCATATGTTTAGTCATGAACATCCAAGGGGGAGTGTTATAAATATTATTATGTGGATGTCCATATCTCCCATTATCCCCGATTATGTATCCCCTTAATATCTTATGTAATCTTTGATATTGTAAATCCTTACCTATAAATGTAAGGCACTAGATATGTACTACACATCCTGAAGATAATGAATAAGAGCTATTTCTATTGCTCCAGGCTTTTTCTTTATTTTCTCTATCTTCTTTCCCTTCATATTCATAACAGAATTGAATAAAATTGTGTTTTTGGACTGGATTCAATAAATATTTTCCCATCGTTTTACAGTTCAATGCATTTTTATATTTTAAAGAAGTTGTGACAAAGACAATACAATATCTTCAAACTTTGGGACACAAGTCCTTTTAAGTCTATCGTCTACTCCAACGTAAGCTGTAACATACCCAGAGCCCTCCCTTGTAGATATTGTCCCTGTTGCAAACAGAGCAGGGTTTTGTTTCCCTGGGTTTCTACAATAACCCAGAAAACGCGTCTACAAGGGGAAGGTATCCACACCCTTATAAGGCGTGCTTCGTTCCCCTTCCCAATCGATGTGGGACTTCACATCCACCCCCCATAGGGGCTCAGCGTCCTCGCTGGCACACCGACCGAAGGCCTGACTCTAATACCATTTGTAACATCCCCAGAGCCCTCCCTTGTAGATATTGTCCCTGTTGCAAACAGAGCAGGGTTTTGTTGCCCTGGGTTTCTACAATAACCCAGAAAACGCGTCTACAAGGGGAAGGTATCCACACCCTTATAAGGCGTGCTTCGTTCTCCTTCCCAATCGATGTGGGACTTCATATAAGCAAAAGACAATTATTGTACCAAAATGGGAGAACGTGAAGCAATTGATTCCAAAGATAAATGTGTGAACCACTTTGTGTTCATATTCTTAAATAATAACTCCAAACTTTGAGTCATTAGTCAGTCAATAGGTCAACATGAAGATGATGGTTGGAATGAAAGCATGGGGCCAATTCTTTTTTACACTCTCACTTAATAAATTGCCGTCTTATACCCGCGAGAGTGAATTTTATTTTCTATAAGCATAGTTCCATTGGACTTTAATTATTTTATGGACCCAATCCCTACTAAACATTAATTAATACTTAGTAGAGAGCTAATTAAATTTAAAACGTTCATATAAAAGATGTTATAAGTATTCAGATATGACGTCCCTTTGAAAACCAACGTGAGAAGTAGGGCTTTCACATTACATTTTCTGTAACTATAATCCTTACACGAAACCGACAGTATCTTGACATTAACTTTAATGGCCTCCTAACAAGTTCGTCAAGGGCAATCAATGCATGAAGCAAGTCTAAGTCTTCACTCGCAGCCATTATGTTGGCGTGTATTTCCCATTTTTTAATATTTTACTGGAAATCATTTTTTTCACAGAAAACTTAAGGTCCAATCTTTTAATATCTTGACATTAACATTAATAGCCATCGTTTCTTCTGAGTTCCCTGTTCATCAATTTTGTCTCCCTTCTTACCCCTTTGAGCACCATACCATATCCATGGCCCCGTAATTATGTTCTTATTACTCAGACGAAATAAAAAATTATGTTCTTATTACTATTTGCAGTTCTATATGCAAACGAAGTTGGGGCTCAAAAAATTGATTCCAACATCATGACTTTGGGTTCTTCTCTCTCCCCAAAAAAGAATCCTGCTCCATGGGTCTCATCGTTTGGTCTTTTTCCTTCGGCTTTTATCAACATGATAATGGCTTTGCTGTTGGAATATGGCTAATGGGTGGTCCTGCTGAAAGAACAATCGTTTGTACATCTAACTTCAATAGTCTATCTGCTTCATCTAATTTAGAATATATGTTATAATTAATCTCTATAAAAAAAAGTAAACTATCTTTTATATTAAAAATAGTATGTTATATTTCATGAGCATCCTCCTAATGAAAATAATTCTGTTCAAGGCACTGTCTGATACTAAATATTAACACATATTCCAGTGTAAATTTAAATATTAGTTTATTACGTTGTAAATGAATTGTTAGTCTGAAATATATTTTATCGGATGTGCCGAAGGGACTAGTCTCAAATATATACCTTGATTTGTTTCTTAATTATGGTACCAAAGGTAATCAATTTTATTGATTTATTTTGTCTCTGATACCACTTCTATTCTATTAGAACTATTCCTTGCACATCAGATTTGGTATAAAAACAGTGATTACTTCTTTTTTAAGGAAATACGAAAATTTTATTGGATTTAGTAGCAAAAACATTTATAAGCTTTTACTAAAAGCATATCCAGCGTTATATACTTTATAAAGATAAAAAATTTCTTTGAACATTCAAAATGAGAGTAAAAAATATTAGGCCCAATAAATATAAACTAACCTTGTTATATAAGTAACGGTACTGTTTTATGTTATATTTAAGTTTATCATGTTTGCTCCTATTTTTAATATTTATGAGTACTTTTACATTTCCAAAAAGGATATGATGCTGAATTTATATGGAATAATGAGCGATGAGCAAGGGGTAAATATTTTTGTTTTAATATGATATAAGGACATTTGAGTTAGAATGGGATAAAAAAAAGTATCATCTGAATACGCTCCGATCCATTCCAAATCCCCATGTTTCAAAATTCGTGCAAGATGGATAAAAATCTTTCAATAGATTTAGTCTTGCAGATTACCTATAACATTGAATTATTTAGCGGATTTATTTAAAGATTTATGTGTTGTTTATCTACTTATTATTTTCAATTAATTCCAAATATAAACGCTATGGACCCCTTTGTGTTCATATTCTTCAATTATGAATATTGAAAAAATAATAGCCAAACTTTGGGTCATTAGTCAGTCAACAGATCAACATGAAGCTGCTAGTTGGAATGGAAGCACGTGGTCCAATTCTTTTTTCCACTCTCACTTTATAAAAATGCCGTCTTATATGGGCCTGAGTCAATTTTGTTTTCTTTAAGCATAGTTGCTTTGGATTTTAATTATTTTACAGATATGATTTTCCTAATAAACATTAATTAATGCTCAGTAGAAAGTTAACTAGATTTGAACCGTTAATATATGAAACGGAAGAATTGGCCTCAACCTACCAGGACCTTTGGCCTCTGCCAGCAAGATGCAAATTAATTGGCTGGAGCTAGGAGTGTACAACACGGCAATTCAAAATTTGAAAAGAAATAATAAAAAATTTGGTATGAGTTGATACAATATTTGATCTTTATAGTTTATGCTTATTTTATTTTTTGTTGTAGTTTCAAATTGTAGGTCTTTAGTTCCCTACTTTTTTTTTAGTCTATAACACTAATATCTGTAATTTATTAAGAATACGAATCATTTTACATTTTGAATGATCAAAACCTATTATTTGAAATTAGACCAAAACTAGAATGAAAATAAACTATGATGACCAAATATTATATTAACTATTTTGGTAATGAATGGTTTTTAAGAATTTTTATTCTATAATTCAAAAGATACCTATTTTGCATGTCAGCGAATGACTTGGGTCAATCCTGTGTGAAAAATGGGTCACTTCTGTCTTAAACTTAAGGACACAAAGTCGTTGAGTCAATTGTTCAACTTTGCTAGCAACTTTTCCATAGAAGAGGTAGCTGCAATAGGATGCGTGTCCATTCAACTCTGAATTGGTTCAGAAAATTTAAAGCATATCAAAATAATGGTCCCTTGGGGATTAAAGTGCAACACGTAAAAGCTCGCAATACTGAGGGCATATGGTCCAATCCTTTTGAAGTTTACATTGGTGCATGTGAGTGTGTCTATATAAGTTGTTTGGATAAACTTTTAAAAAATGATTTTATGTAATCCAAGATAAGTATATGAGAGAATTTTATCTCAACTTGTGTGAAAGTGATTCTGGAGGGTTGACAAATATAGCCATCATGTTCTTTCAATTATAGTACTGAGGGCTTGTGGTACTTGGTCTAGTATGAGTATCCAAGGCTTGATCTAGTCTAGTTCTAACTTGAGGTTACACTAGATTAAACTTGGTCTATTGAGTGTTTGGATTGATTCAGGTTGTCATGAACATCAATTTGCTGTTCTTTTCTCTTTGGGATAGGCGAGACTTCACTGTGATAAAATGTAAAATCTAAGTTTAAATTATTTGAATAGGAAAGCATTTGAATATCTGTTGACAATTTATGATAATCTCCATTTGAAGAGAAATTGAAAGGGTAATTATATTTATTTATTCAAAAGTAAAATATCAATAGTATTGAGTTATATATATATATATGTAGATTCTAGTATTAGAAACTAATTTAGTGAATATAATGACAAACTGATATTGATAAGGAAAAAACATATTGTAATTCTAACCACAGGTAGACCCAAACTTAAAAGATAAAATTACACAAAAATACATAAAATTCAGAACTAATCAAATCAAAATCACATGGGAATTGCAACATTATCATTTTGTTCGAGCTTGTTTTCTAAAGCAAAGTGATCGATGTTGTTACATAGAATCTGAAGAAGGACATGGAGGAATAGCCACCTCCATAACTCTTTCAAGCATCAGTACCACACTCTTCATGGATGGCCGAAGAAAAGGTTCATCTTGAATACACCATAACCCCACTTTCACCATATTTTCAAGCAACGTATTATCTACTTCTTCTCCAACAACGAGCTTGTTCAACTCTCTCCAAACAAAACACTTGTACGCCCAGCCGGACAAAACAATTTGTTCTGGATGCAACACGTTAACCACCATGTTTTTTCTGCAAAATACAATTTCCAATAGCATAATCCCATAGCTATAAACATCTGCTTTTACTGTTATTGGAGTGTTCTTGCTCCATTCTGGAGCCAAATACCCTCTTATCCCTCTAACTTGAGTGAAGGTTCTTGTCTGGTCTGGCATTAGAAGTTTTGCTAAGCCAAAGTCTGATATTTTAGCTGTGAAAAACTCATCCATCAATATGTTTTAAGGCTTTATGTCACAATGAATGTAGGGGCCCCACATTCTTCATGCAGACACGGTAAACCTTTTGCAATGTCGAGTGCTATTCTTCTTCTCCGATCCCAATCTGGACGTACCTTTTTGTCACCAAAGATCAGCTTGTCAAGGGAGCCATTGCTCATGAACTCATAAACCAGAAGCCTTTCGGATCCCTCAGCACAATATCCAAGCAAGCGAACCAAGTTTCTGTGGTGGGTTTTCCCAATGGCTCGCATTTCTGCTTGGAAATCTCTTTCTCCTTCTTCCGTTAACCTGTGTAGCCTTTTTACAGCAATAAGTTCTCTTCCTTTGTGTAAGGTTCCTCTATAAACCGATCCAAAGGAACCCTTACCCACCTCTTGTTTGAAACCATCTGTAGCTCTCTTCAGCTCATTGTATGAAAATACCCTAAGAGTAATCCCTTCGTTCAAGCCCAAATCTCCCATCTCCAACAACCTCTTGTTACTTAAAACTCCAATCCTGTAAATTAAATGGCCAGAGATCGCGACTGCTAAATACAGAAGAATGGCAAAACCCAAGAGAACCAGAACTATCACGTTAATTGCTTCCTTAATGGTAGTCTTGATGGGATTGGGTTGGTCATTATTGTTTCTCCCCAGGCTTTGAGATCCCACCTTGAAGTATATTGTGTAGGAGGAGGACTCTTGTGTTTCTCTTTTAACATATCTTAATGGAAGCTTTTGTTTCTTGCAGTGATCATCTTTATAGAAGGCAGCCCCACAGAAACAATCTCGCAAACAAGAATTTGAGCATTCCTCCTCCGGAATTGCTTCATTTATATAAGGAAGATCAGCCAGGCTCATACTACTCATGGGAGACATGTAATAAGAATTTGCATAATCTTGATCACTGCCTTTGCATCCGGATTATGAGAAGTTCCTTTTGCACCCAAGATTCTGTTGATTTGGGTCTATAAAATCAGCTCCAGGAAGACAATTGCAATAAGGCCGGTTGTCATTGTTGGTACAGTAGCTGTTGAACCCACAAAAACCATTCACATTACAAAGATTGTCCAACTCTGACGGTGACCACAACTTCTTCACTTGATGTGTCCCATTCGCTTCGTTGAAATGAGCATAGAGTGGAAAAACTCCATCAGGATCAAAAGTTGCACGATAAATAGTCTTGTTTCCTTTAAAGCTGCTGCTATCACCCTGATGCCAAAGTATTTCTGATTCGGAACTACTCGCATTTACAAGACATAGAGGCCCATCTGGATCTGTGGTATTGAAGAGAAGATAATATGTGAAATCGGTGTCATAACTATAATACCGCCAGTAAATATCCCAATTCTGGCCGCCAGAATATCGTGGGTACATAACAAGGTTTCCATCATCCTGCAATGCGAATTTAAACCTTCCAGAAGATTGGTTGGTGTCTGATAAACTAGACACCAATTGACTCCCACCAAGTAGAATTTGACCACCTAACATAGTATCTGTTGCGTGATCGAAACTCTGCCAAAGGATCTCGGCGGAATTCTTGTTTTGTAGAACGAAGTTTCCAGAATTAAACATGGAAGCAGAGGAAACAGTTCCGTTGTTGTTACTACGAGCAATGACCTTCTTTTTCCCTGGATCTGTTTGCAGAAGAAGCTCACCTCTGATGGTCTTTAGAACAAGGCTTGCATTTGAGGAGACAGGAGGGTCATCACGATTTGCAGTCCACATGATCGTTTTATTAATCCCATCGAGCAGCCAGATTCCAACTTTGAAGCCGTTGCCTTGCTCGTAAAAGCCAAATGCAAATCGACCTGAAGGTGAATGCCATGAAATGGGACGAACAGTGGGGGAAAGTGAAGAGCCAAGTGGTATGTCTTTTGCCAGCACGGTTTCACAGAGATGTACGGAAACGAGAAAGTAGATGCTTGAGGCAATGGTGGTCATGGCCTAAAGAATCTCACAGAATTGCAGAATCGCCAATGAACAAAACAGGATTTCTGCAATGATAAATGGATCATGTGAAATTGCAGAATCTCAAAAAGTCTAATTCGAGTCTTCCCTGATAGTGTTGATGGGACCGTGCATCGTGGCTTTCTTGTGTTGTTGATCCATGGAAGAAAAATGACAAAGGGAAAACATCCACGTGGAATTCCAAATTAAGAATATTATTGGTATTGAATTTTTTAATTTAAATTATTACAGAATGATCAGTCATCAGAGATTAATTTTTTAATTTAAAGTCTGACTTATTTATATTTGAATTAAATTTTTGATAAATTTTATCTCATGCATTATGAATGCTTTCTTTCTGTTTTTGTTTTTTTTAATATACCAACCATTGTTGTATTTCGTTATTTAATTTTATCTAACGTTACTGGCAATCAACATTATGTATTCCCTTTTACATTATTTTAGGTAATCAACATTACAAAATATAATCCCTATACACATTACAAAGGCCAAACTACACAATTGAAACAGCCCTCTGCACTTATAGATTACATTTAATCTTGACTCTTATAATCCAACCAAACAATGTTAGAGTTTAAGGAGATAAGAGTAATAGTACTAATTCTTTCAAGAATTGATTAAGACTAATTCTTTCGAGAATTAGAATGTGAAATGATTTACACCTCTTTTAACAAATACTGATGCTTCAACTTGTATGCTCCAATTTGTGGAAGAAAAGGCTATTTACCACTTTAGCCTAGGGCTTGCTTGTCCTTTTTTTTTAATTGATCCGTGGCACTCCCTCCCTAGACATGGTCCACCCATTGTCGTTCATGGAAATTTACACATGGGTGACTTTATGGCCAACGATCGATGATTGAATCAAGTCAAAAGTCTTCACTCGCTCCCCATAGTTTATTCCTTTTCTTTTTAGTTTTGTAATATTATACTGAAAATCTATTTCTTCCTAGTTCAGTTCATCAATTTTGTCTCCCCCCTCCCCCTTCAAGCACCATACCATATCCATGGTCCCTGAAACTCTGTTCTTATTACTATTCGCTGTTCTATCTGCAAAAGAAGTTAGGGCTCAAAATGGTTCCAACATCATAATTTTGGGTTCTTCTCCCTCCCCAAAAACGAATCATACTTCATGGGCCTCATCGTCTGGTCTTTTTCCTTCGGTTTTTATCAACTTAATAATGGCTTTGCGGCTGGAATATGGCTATTGGGTGGTCCTGAAACTGAAAGAACAATCGTTTGGACATCTAAATTCAGTGATCTATCTGCTTGTTCTGATTCAGTCATTGAATCAACCAAAGATGGCCAATTTGAGCTTCGAAACGAGAAACAGAAGAAATAGGTCATTGCTAATGCATCTGAGCCTGCAGATTCAGGCTCCATGCTTGATTCTGGGAATTTTGTGCTTTATAGCAAGAAACGTGTGTAAGAACAAGCTCATAATTAATATAACATATACCAGATTTATGAGCTCTCTCCAATTGAGGCATAAAGCAGTGAAAGAAATATTACATCTCACCATTACTTTATCTTTCTAGTTCAGGATCCAAGATCAATAACAGAAAGAAGTTACCTGCACAACAGTTTAAAAGATTAGTATATGTAACTCAAAATATAACTCATAGGGTAACATGTCTCTTCTGATTAGAAAATAAGGCTCTCTATTTCACTCTAGCCGTCAAGTTTAACTTGTTAACCTCACCATCAGAAAGCAACCTTTTATAAAGTTGATTAGGGTTACCCTATATGGCCTCAACCTAAAATATTACAGGCCACACTTGGGATATTTTACAATTCTCTAATTAATATCTATAATAATCATAATATAATAAAATATCTCATATTCTCCCACTTGGCTTGTATACCATATGTCAACCATCGAGTCCAGATAAGCTAAAGCTATGCTATAAGAATCTTGGCGACAAGTCTTCTTAAGTTGAATATTGCCTTCCATGCATCATAGATATATAACACCCTCACTTAATGGGTCAATACTTTATGAATAAACCTCAAATGGTCATTCGGTTCGTACTTGAAAGTTTGTTAATCTTGCTTAATATTGGTGCCTAATTTGAGATAACAACCTATATTTTGAACTTCATCATTTCATAGCCCCTCATCTTGATCACTGAATGTGATCCTTCTCTGATGAGGTATTTGATTCTTCAATCACTCTAAATGCATGCAATTCATTAAACAGGATCTATACTTTATGTGTCTCATGACCTGGTGTCAATTAATGCTCATACAACATGATTGATGGGTTTTATTCAATTATTTAAGCACTTGACAATTTCTCAAATAACAACACCGTAGCTTGCCTCCAACAATGATCAATAAAGCATTTCATGGATGGAAATAAGCAATCATTGACTGCCTAGCATTCTTGCACTCCTCCTTAATACAACATGTTCATTAAATGCAAATGTGTATCACAATGTTAACCCTTTTATGGCTAGCTCACCTTTGCTAAATTGAACAAATATAATCATACAATCAAAACAAATTTCCTTATATATAAACATAAGATTTAATGTGTATTTAATTATGTACTCCACAACTTGCAGCCCTTTATTCATGCATGAATTTACTTAATAATCCTTCCGATAATTACTTCAATGTCATTGCTTGTTTATGTGCACATACAAATAAAGCTATGCCTTAATTAAATTGGGAGGTACAATCATCATTTCCCATAATGATGATTACGTTAGAGACATGTGGATAATTTAATTAATTTCTCACAATTTGTACTATTTATAACAAATACCATTTAACCATGGATTGTCCAAGTTCTTGTGACTACAGTTTACTTATAATTAGCCCTGAGCAATAGGTTTTCGGTAAAAACTGAAAAACCGAAATTCTCATAACATAAAAACTGAACCAAAACTGATTACAATAATTAACCGAATTATTTTGGTTTGGTTTTTTGGTTCCAGTTTTTGGGCCTGTTTTGGGGTTTTTTTGGCAAACCATCAATATAATAAAAAACATGAAGCCCAAGGAAAAATGAAACAAGAAAAATACTTAATACAAAGTAGTAAAATACACAAATTTGTACCAAAAAAAAAAACAAAGTGCACAGAGAGTATTAAACAATGTTACAAGCTTGTAGAAGTAGCATCATAATTTAATCAAAATATTTAAACCCTTGTCACACAAGCCCAACATGAAATATAAGCTAAATAATTCTGAATTGACATTAGATGATCCAAATAATACATAACAAAAAGATAAAAAAACTTAATATTCCTTGCTCCCTGAATGCCACCTCCTAGCTCCAAACTACAAATAAAACAAGAATAAATTGGTTAAAAACAAAATAGAATTATTATACAATGATACAAAGATGATAAAAAAAAGTTACTTACAAATCTTGTAATGTATTACATATTGCATCTAGAAGATATCAATAATTGTCTCCAATGCAATTTTTTGTAGCTCTAGCAATTCAAAAAAAGATATCAAACTAGCTCTATCTTCTTTACATCATCCTCCCCTTCTTCCATAAGATATTGCAATGACTGTCTAAGCCAATCTTGAGCACAAATTAAAGATTGCACAACTTTAGGAGTTAAAGAACTCCTAAATGAATCAAGAATCCGTCCTCCAGTGCTAAATGTACCCTCTACAGTGGAAATTGGCATAGCCAAAACATCTCTTGCTATTAGAGAAAAAATAGGGAATCTAGGACAATTTAGCTTCCACCAACCTAAAATATCAAAATCATCATTTCTAGCCTCAATTTCTTCATTCAAATATTTATCAACATCTGTTTTGCTGGTTTGCCCACCAAGATGCTCATTCAAGAATAATTGCTCCTCCATATCAAGTAGTTTTCTAATCTTTAAAGCAGGGTCTTCATCATCATCATGATAATCTACTTGTGTGGAGAGAGCTAATTCCCTATCAAGTTGTGTAGAGGGAGAAGCAACTTGATTGTATTCATTATACAAAGAAATTACAATTTCTTTAACATGCATTCCCAATTGTTCACCAACTGCACTTTTATACATTTTAGAAAGAGCAAATTTCACCCAATTTAATTTATATCGATGATCAAGAACAATAGCAACATAAAGAAGTTTGTTCATTTTCATAGGATTCCCTCAATATTTATCATACTTCTCTTTCATTTTATTTGCTATATTTGCTAACTCAATGACATCATTTTTCCTCCATTCATCCAAAATTCGATATAACTTATAAATTTCATGGAAAAACTAGTTTCACATCACAAATAAAGAGCCAAAAATACACAAAGTGAGATCATAAAAATGACAAAATATCATGGTTGAACTCCTAACATTGTTCCAATCTTCAGATTTAGGCACTTCTTCAACTTCAAGATCAAATCAAAAGTATGGATCTTTAAGCTCATATCTTTGAAAGGCTTTCTCAAATTTTTGAGTTGTATCCAACATTAAATAGGTAGAGTTCCATCTAGTACATACATCCAAGCACAACATTCTCTTACTCTCAATTTTTTCATCCTCACAACTCTCTTTAAACTTTCCCATCCTAAGAGATGATTGCCTAATAAAAGGAATGGCCTCTCTAACTTTTTTCACAGAAGGCCCTATATCTTTCAATCATTCAATAATAATTAAGTTGATTATATGTGCAACACATCTCATATGCAAAAACTAACACTTCACAATTGAATACCCCCAATTTATAATCTTCTCCCCCAAATATTCAACAGCACATCATTTGAACCAGCATTATCCATTGTAATTGTCAATATTCTTTCAATGCTCCATTCAATTAAACATTTCTCAATTTCCATTCCAATATCCCTTCCCTTAAGACTAGAAATTGGAATGAAATGCAATATCCTCTTTTTTAAATTTCATGTATCATCTATGAAATGGGTGGTAATAGATATGTAATTTACTCTTTGAATGGAAGTCTAAGTGTTAGTAGTGAGACAAACCCTTTGCTATTTATTACCCAAATAGTCTTTAAATTTAATTTTTTTTCATCAATATAAATTCAAAACAATCATGAGCTGCAATTCATCTTGAAGTAGTTTTAAATTTGGGTTGAGCACAAAACATAAATTGCTCAAGCCCACTCCCCTCAACAAACTTGAAAGGTAATCCATCTGTAATTATCATGCATGCCATGTCTTTTCTGACAGTATCTTGATCAAATTTCCAATTAACAAGACCCATTTTATCACCTTCTACATTAAAATTCAAGTGACCTTGTGTAAGTTATTCAGAAGGGGGCCTCAATCTACAAATATTCATATCATTTAACAATGCAATGGTTCCACTCAATTTTAGATCACATGCAAGATTTTTTTCACAGTAATTACACTTATCTTTAACTTCACCAGCATCATTCATAAATCTAGTAAAGTGTTCCCACACTTTTGATCTTGGCTTCATGGCTTTTCTTTTTCCAACTCCAGTTGTTGTAGGCTGGTTATTTTCATCTCCTCCAGTTGTTGCAAGTTGCTTATTTTCATGTCCTCCAGTTGTAAGGTCATCCATAGTTACTGAAAAGAAGACTAATAATTAGAAATTACAATTATTTGAAACAAAATAAGAGAATTTCAAACTGAGAGATCCATGATTCATATTATATGCTTCCTATTATAAATAAATTTTATATTTGAAAGTATATGGTCATGAACCATGCTGCCGGAATAGATATTATTGAAACAAATCTTAATGATAATTTTCAAGGGTCAAATGAAACAGAAGAAGTAATCTAGTATACTGTGTAAAATAGGATAAAAGAAAAGTGTTAATAGACTTCAGCACCAACCACTTCAGGAAATGCATAAACTTTATCAATTAGAGGCTTTAGCAGCTCTGGCTTGCAAGAAGAGGTCACAAAATTGACCGTAACTTCAGGAAGGCTGATGTTGACATGTCTGGAACAATGATATTATTGAAAAGAAAAACATGGTTCCCTTTAAGATTCTAATAAAAAATATTAAATTAAGAATGCATAGAGCCATAAATTTAGGAATAAAACTTGTAATCTGTTCAATATAGTGCAGCATCTCATCATTAACCTTCTCTTCATATTTGATATATGATCAACCAACTTTACATTTCGAATGATGAAACCACAAATGGTCATATATACTGGAAAAGTAGAGAAACAAGAATCACAATTGAAGTTGTTTTCCTACCCAAAAAAAATTGAAGTTCCTTCTCTCCAATTTCATGTACTTTTTCACTTTTCATAATTTTTTATTTAATTTTCAGTATGCTTTATATTAAAAATTCACAGATTTTTCAAAGGTCGAATCTCCACTACCTGGTCACATTTTAAGTAATAATTTAAAGCACTGTCCAAGCAACTATCAGTCTATCACATGCCAAGCAATAATTAAAGCAACTAGCCAAGCAATAATTTAAAGCACTATCCATTCCAACTAACTATCAGTCTATCACATGCCTAGAAATATATAAATCCTTTATTTGAACCACCTTCGTTTCTTTTTTGTGCACCATCTCTCTTCCTGTCTAAAGTCAAACCAATCTCTTCTCTCTCATAGTCTCACTCTCACTACTAGTATTTCTCCTCCTCACCACCACCATCTCTTCCACCAGAGGCCAACTACATCCAACTTCTCTTACTCCAACCAACTACAGATTAAGATAGACTTCCAAACCTAAGATGTAGAAACCCCAAACCAAAACCTTCAGTTTCATGAAAAATGATTTTCAATCAATAGAGAGTATTATATTAATTAAATATAGAGGTGGGAATATCACATATATAAAACTATACCACAGTACTGATGGTGCACTGAATGCAAACATAACGGTGATGGCTTCGATGAAACAGTGAGGTGAGGGTGGGGTTGCAAGAGAAGAGGGAAAATTAGGGTTTGGGCAACGAGACACAGGACCAAAATTTTGTGTGACTGACACGCTGAACCGAATTGCCTACATTTTCACCTTTGCTGTCAGTAATTTAGTGGCTAACTATAAGTAAAAAAAATCTTTTTCTTTACTTTTATGATTTTTTTTCAGTTATTCAGTTAACACCAAAAAAATTCTTAAACCACCGAATTGAAAACTGAACATCGAAAAAAACCGAATTAATTAACTGAACAAAAACCAAATTACCAAAAAAACTGAATTAAGTTCGGTTCGGTTTGATTTTCGGTTTCGGTTTGAATTTGCTCACCCCTACTCAACCATACTAGGGATTGGCCTTCAAATTTCATAAAGTATAAATCCCAAAGTAATTTTATTAGTAATGATATTATAGGCTAGAAAAGTTCATGCTCCCTCCTTTCTACAGTACAGGCCACTTTAACTAATCCATCAGAAATTAGAAATGGTAGACAACACATTAAATATGTTTTCAATTATTTTTTTCAACTTTTTTTATAGGAAAATGAAAATCTCTCAGATATTAGTTATTTGAGGCTACCAAAGTATCAAACCGACCACTATCTACTAACAATAGCCTTGTAATCTCATCAGATGGTGACTCTAAAACCATCAACTCTGTGACCATGCTCTATGCTTCTTTAGCCAAGGCATTAGCTATAGAGTTGGCCTCACAAAAGCAATGAACTAGCTCAACTTCCTAGGATCAAGCAAACATAGATTTAATCTCGCTAAGAATATTAAAATCAGGATTCTCTTCTGGGATTGTCAACTGCAATATCTGAATAATGTTACTACAATCACTTACCAGAATGATGTTTCTGAAGCCACTCTCATAAGCCAATTTGAGGCCCTAAAGGCAACCCCAAGCTTCCTCTGATACAAATGATCCAATGCCAATACCATACATGAAACCCAAGATAAAATTGACATGATGATCATGAATCACCCCACAACAAGTGCATAGCCCTATCCCATCATTTCAAGAGCCATCAACATTCACCTCCACAACACCAGGTGGCGGAGGTAGCCATGACTCTAAAGGCATACTATCTATTATCTGCTACAAAGATGCATTATTACCCTTTGAGGGACAAGCTACTGATCTGGCCACAATCTCCCTTATACTCCATGTATGATTGTTGAAAATATGATCATTCCGTGCCAGCCATATATGTCCCTGAATTCATATCCACCAATAGAGAATCTCTGTCCAAGGCACCAAATTAACCATTCACATGGATCAACACCCCTATAAAAGTCACCTTGCCATTCTGCTGGTATATACTCCTTCCAAAGTTCATGAATAATCGGACAATCCAGAAGAACATGGAGAATTGTTTCTTGACTTGAATAACAAAGCTTACAGATCCCTGAAGAGTGAAGTCCATGTTGAAATCTTGCCAGATTAATTAGTACTTTCCCTTTCATACACAACCACATAAAGAATCTATACCGTTGAGGCACCTTCAATTTCCAAATAGCTTTCCAAGGAGGCTTGAATCCCATGATTGACCTGTCCATAATAAAGTTGCAGGCTGATTTTAAACTAAAACACCCATCACTTGACCATCTCCACACAAGAGTATCACCTTCCCCAAACCCATGCACATGGACTCTGCGAATCGCAGCCAACACATGATGTGGTAGCAAGTACTCAAATTTATTCCAATCCTATTGACCTATGGGAGTTAAAACATCTGCCACCTTCCACTCGCTCATATCACCCTGCAATGGTTGGGTAGCCAAACTTTCTAGTTTCTGAAAGTGAGGGACCTAGTGATCCTTCCAAAATAAGGTTCTATTACCATCATTTACCCTCCAAGAGATACAATTTGACACATGATGCCAATTGGATCTAATACCCTGCCATGTGGATGATTCGACTCTTCTCTTTTCCACCAAAGGAATAACATCATTCCCTGTTTTATACTTCTCATGCATGAAATTAACCCACAATGCATCTAAAATTGACAAATAGTTATTAATTATTTTTTTCAACTTTACCCATATTGAATATGACTTTGGATGAGAGAGAAAAATATAAAAAATCACAGTAATGCATTAATTGCATGGCTAAAATTGACAAATAGTTATTAATTATTTTCCAAGTGACTTATATTATAGATCAATATAATCTTTTAGAAGTGACTTATATTATGGACTAGGTGGAGTATATAACAAAGCAAATTAGGTGCATCATGTTTACTTTTGTAAAACTAATATGAATTATGAGTTCTAACCCAAATTATTTTACCCCTAAGTCAGATCACTTATTTTAAATAATATGATTTAATTAAAATATACAAAATTCTTCATGTATAGCTTTGAAAAGATTAATATTTAAACAAAAAAAAGACTAATTTTATAATTAAACAGAATATCCATGTCTAAACTCTAAACCATATAAAATCCAATAAAGAAAGAGTTAATAAAGCACAAATACCATGAGTAGCAAACGGTGTTTTAAGTTTAATAATAAAAAATATATAATATAACCTGACAAACTAGGATAAAACTGGCCAGGAAACTAGATCATCCCCATCGGTACTATAAATAGTATACAAGAAAAAAGTATATAATAGAAAATTAATTTTAATTTCTATTTGAAGATAAATTGGAAAAGTAATTTCACGTCATTTCCTTTGCCAAAAGAAAAATATCAATATTATTGAGTCATTTATATCAAGGTTTTAGTGCATGAAATGCATATAAACTAATTTAATGTGAACATATATTGATAAGGAAAAACATCACAATTAATTTTATACTCTTTTATTTAATGTGTACGTATACTCTTTTATTTGGAGCGACCAGTAGAAGCAAGCCTAAAGACAAAATTAAACGGACAGAAAAAAACATAACAAGTCAAATCAAAGGTACGCGGAATTGCAGCCTCTTGTTCACTTTTGTTTTTGGTGAAATTACTGTATAATCTCAAAAAAAATAAACAATCATCTTCAGATCTCTAAAAATAATTACAAATGTGGAAAAACCTGTTACTTTTAGTTAAATAACACATGGGGCTTCAAATAACCAGGTACAATGAGGTCTTTTCATCTTTGCAATTAATTTAATTGAGTTTCCATGAGATTCTAACTAAATTTCATAATTTCCGGAGTCAAGTGATTATTTATGTTCCTTGGAACTTGAAACTAATTTACCCTTTGTTTTTTTTTTTTTGGGATTAATCCACCCGGTATCTGGCACCCTTTTCTGAGTCCCTGGCCTTCTTTTACAATTTGAAGGAAAAGAGAAAGTTGTTATATATAATACATTAAATAAATGGTAAGAAAAATATAAGAAGAATAAAGAATGTTTAAAGTAAAAAAAAAATAAAATTGGTGAGCCTAATATCAAACTTGTTATGTTGTTTGCCACATACAAACTATTTTTTAAAGACCAAAATTAAAAATATATTGTTTTAACTTGATCTATTTGAATAAAGTAAAAATATGTTAAATATACATGTGACCCATGGGTCGGCCCATGATCCGCGGGCTGGCCCATGACCGACAAACTTAGGTGTCGAACAATAAAATTGGGGAATGAATATAAACCGTTATTCTATCATTTTAGTTATTACATTAATAACATTTAAACATCTTACTTCTAATTATAAATCATGTGACTACTACTGAAAACAATTTTCATGTCCAACTTTGCCAAAGACCGAAAATGGTGGTGGTGGTAGTGGTTTTACGGATAAAATACTTGATATTTTTCACCTCGCTAAAGCAGAACCTTCTGAACTAATACCTAATGAAGCTCAGTCAAATTCAACTGTTCTTGAAATTAGAGATAGCGATGAAGATTGATAAAGAAAGAAGCTTATTTTGTATGATTTGTGAACTTAAGTTTAAGACCTTCAGAGTATTTATTATTGTCGATGTAGTTATTTAAATAATTAGATATGACTTTCTATATTTTTTAGTAAGGAAATTGTTTGGTATTAAAATTAATGTTGTATTTTTTTAAAAAAAAAGTTAAACGAGCATCAGGCCCGGGGGCCAGCCCTCGGCCCGACCTCTTGAGATAATATGTGATAACCAAACATTTTGGTAATGAATGGTTTTTAGAAATTTGTATTCTATAAAAGATAAAGTATTTTGCACTTAAAGTGAATTGGGTCAATTCTCTCTTGAACTCAATGATAAAAAGTCCTTGAATTAATCTGTCAACCTCGCTCACAACTTTAACCATTTTAGTGTTGTTCTATGTAGTTTCAAACGATAGAGTTTGATTCTACTAAATTTTAAATGAGGATAAACTATGGCGATCAAATGTTATATTAACTATTTTGGTAATGAATGGTTTGTAGGAATTTTTATTCTATAAAAGATAAAGTGTTTTGCATATAAGCGAACTTGGTCAATTCTGTCTTAAACTCAAAGACACAAAGTCTTTGAGTCAATCCGTCAACTTCGCTTGCATCTTTACCCATTTGTGTTGGTTTATATAGTTTTAAACTGTAGAATTTGTTTTCACAAATTTTTTTTTGTCTAAAACACTAATCCTTGTAGTTTAATAAACCATTATAATTTGAAGGATTAAATCTATGATTTGAAATTAGACCAAAATTAAAATGAGGATAAACTATGATGATCAAAATAACATTACATTAACTCTTTTGGTAACGAACGGTTTTTAGGAATTCTTATTTTATAATTCAAAAGATGCTTATTTTGCATATAAGTGAATTAATGGGGTCAATCCTGTGTGAAAAATGGGTCAATTCTGTCTTAAGTTTAAGGATATAAAGTTGTTGAGTCAATCGATCAACTTTGTTGGCAACTTTTCGGTAGAAGAGCTAACAGCAATAATAATGCATGGCCGTTCAATTCTGAATTGGTTCTAAAAAAGCATATCAAAATAATGGTCCTTTGGGGATGACTAAATTTTGAAAATATTTACCTATATATTATAGTCAAACTCATTCTTCAGGTGTACGAGTTCAAATTTGAACTGAATTCATTCACCTGAAGAATAAGTTCAACGAAAGGCACGTTTTTCCATGCGAAAATCGTTCAGCAGCTGAACAAGTAAAGGGCTGACAGCACCAAACTCGTTCAGCTGTTGAACGAGTTTGGGGAAGCCCCCCATTATAAAAAAAAATTGTTACTTCACCTCACATCAATATCTTCTTTCCTCTCTTTCATGTGTTACTCTTCTCAAATTTTTCTCTCTCTCACAATTACCAACACACTCCTTAATCTCTCTCCCACAACCGCCCTCCAGCCACTCTCCCTCTCTCCTCCTCCTCCTCTCTCTCTCTTTCTCTCTCATATTTGTATTCTTTTATAATAACAACAGTACCTAAATAAGTCTTAAGCCAGATTTTTTCCATTCATTAGATTTTATTTGCCTTTTCTTTTAATTAAAAAAATTAAATTAAAAATGTGTATATATATTTTTCAAGCTTTAGTTTAAATATACATATTATGAAAAAAAAATTCAAATCTAATAAATAATAATATAAGTAAAAAAATCTTGTTTCTACATATTTCTTACTTTTAACTAATTTTAATCAATATTTAAACCATGTGGTTCAGTGAAAAGAATCTTATAAAAATGTCTTGACATATTAGTTACTTCTAATTTTTTATTATACAAAATTCAAATCTAATAAATAATGACATACTTGAAAAAGTCTAGTAAAAAATTAGAAGTAACTAATATGTCAAGACATTTTTATAAGATTCGTTTCACTGAATCACATAGTTTAAATATTGATTAAAATTAGTTAAAAGTAATAAATATCTAGCAACTAAATTTTTTTACGTATATTATTATTTATTATATTTGAATTTTTTTTTTCATAATATGTATATTTAAACTAAAGTTTGAAAAATATATATACACATTTTAATTTAATTTTTTTAATTAAAAGAAAAGGAAAATAAAATCTGATGAATGGAAAAAATCTGCCCTAAGACTTATTTAGGTATTGTTGTTATTATAAAGGAATACAAATATAAGAGAGAGAGAGAGAGAGAGAGAGAGAGAGAGAGGAGGAGGAGGAGGAGGGGAGAGGGAGAGTGGCTGGAGGGTGGTTGGGGGGGAGAGAGATTAAGGAGTGTGTTGGTAAATGTGAGAGAGAAAAATTTGAGAAGAGTGACGCATGAAAGAGAGGAAAGAAGAGATTGATGTGAGGTGAAGTAACAATTTTTTTTATAATGGGGGGTTTCCCCAAACTTGTTCAGCATCTGAATGAGTTTGGGGCTGTCAGCCCCTTACTAGTTCAGCTGCTGAACGATTTTCGCATGGAAAAATGTGCTTTTCGTTGAAATCGTTCTTCAGGTGAATAAATTCAGTACATATTTGAACTCGTACACCTGAAGAACGAGTTTGATTATAGTATATAGGTAACTATTTTCAAAAGTGTAGCATTTCGGTAAATAATTATACTGTTTATCGTGTCAGAGGAAAAAAGCCGAGTGCAACACCTAAAAGCTTGCAGTACTGAGGGCATGTGGTCCAATCCTTTTGACGTTAATTTACATTGGTGCATGTGAGTATGTCCATGTTATATGTTCTTTCAGTTATAGTACCGATTGCTTGTGGTCAATGATCTACTATGGTCTAATCAAGTTCTAACTTGAGGTCAGACTAGATTAAATTTGATCTATTGAAATTTGGAATCACTACAAAAAATTGATTTTCAACGATGACTAAAATGTTTTAAGCAACAACATTTAAAGGTTGTTGTTGAAAGTAAACAATCTGAAAGTTAAAATAATTTTTTAAAAAATTAAATTGCTTATTTTTTTTTGGCCAAATAAATTGTTTAAATTAAGATCTAGAATATGTAGTATTTAAAAATTAATATATCATAAATCAATTATGTTTACATAATTATTCAATATTGTTGTTAGTTAGCTATGTAATGGCCACTATAATCTTGTATCATTTACCTTTAAGTTTTGGTTGTTATGGAATTAACCATTCAAAATAAAAAGAAAAAAAGAGGAAACAAGGAAGAAACTCCTTGGAAAATGCACTTTTATTTTTTCCCATCAAGTTTTTCTATCCCCACTCCATTCAAATTGACATGTCACAGATCAAACACGATTATCTATCACAATTGGAACGAAATGTCTTAATTACAATCAACAAGTTTAATCTTTTACACAATATATATATATATATATAATTTCACATACTTGTAATAACAGCAGCTAAGGCAGAAAACTAGATACAAACTCTAATGTGGATTCACAGTTACATATATATGGATTGATACTTGTTCAAAATGCTCCCTAATTTTGAAGATTATCAGGCAAGTGGGATTGGAGATGGAGCAATTTGAATATCCTTCAAACCTTCCAACATTAAAATCACACTCTTCATAGAAGGACGTAGAGACAAGTCCTCTTGGACGCACCACAAGGCCACCTTCACCATTCTCTCCAATGTCCTCCATTCCACATTGTCATCCACTACTAGTTTCTTCAATTCCCCGCTCACAAAGCAATCATACACCCAACTTGATAGCATTATTTCCTCTTCTGAAGCAACCTTCACATCTATATTCCTTCTACAACATATGATCTCCAGCAACACAACACCGTAGCTGTACACATCAACTTTGACAGAAGTTGATGCATCTTTTTGAAGTTCGGGCGCTACATAGCCACTTGTTGATTCATTGGTACTTATTGTTCTTGAATGTTCTGGCATTGATAACCTCGCTAGTCCAAAATCAGATATTTTTGCTGTCCATGTTTCATCCAAGAGAATGTCATGAGGCTTGATATTGCAATGGACAATACAAACTTCACATTCTTCATGTAGATATAGGATTCCTTTTGCTACATCCAATGCAATTTTGACTCTTTGTCTCCAAGATAGATGCATCTCAGGCTTGAACAGGAAATATGCCAGAGAACCATTGCTCATATACTCATAAACAAGAAGCTTTCTTGAACCATCAATGCAATAACCAATGAGCTGGACCAGATTTCTATGATGAGTTCGAGCAATTGCTGTGTTCTCAGCTCGGAATTCTCTTTCACCTTCATCGACGACATTGTGGTTTAATTTCTTCACAGCTATCCTTCTATTGTTTCCTTGAATCATCCCCATGTAGACCACTCCAAAAGACCCTCTACCGATCTCTTCTGAGAAGTTTCCTGTTGCATTCGCCAATTCGTCAAAGGAAAATGTTCGCAGACTACAATTCTCAGTGAACCCCAAATTTTCGCTAATGGCAGGGATCTTTCTGTATGAATAGACTTTTCTCATGTAGACGAAGAAAATAGATGTTGCAAAGAGTAAGCAAACAGATGAAATTGAACCTAGAGTGATGACCAGAGTTAGAATCAGATTTTTCTTGTGATCAACAAGAACCTTTGGCTTCTTCGAAGGTGAAGGAATCTTATTTGTTAAAGACAACTTGAAGAGGGCTGTGGTTGATACATCATGATTAATTCTGCCAAACATGAGCGGAGGCCTATACTTCTCGCAGCTTCCATTTTCGTATAACACTGCCCCACAGTCACTGTCTTCCACGCAAGAATTCCCACACGCTTCCATTTCTAATGGTAAGACCAAATAAGGATGATAATTGTCCCATTTCATATGTTGAAATGGCTTACTAACATTGTATAGCATCCTTGGATCTTTATTTGTGAGGCAATTATTTTCTATGATCTGTTCACAAACCAAGAACATGTTATTCTTGTTGATGCTGCTGCCATTATTGTTTCTGTTAATTGGCTTGAATCCCGGATAACATTTGCATTCAGCTTTCCCAGTGAAGTTGGAGCAATAACTATTGAAGCCACAGAAGCCATTGACTTGACACTGATCAGAAATAGCCTGCCAAACAATTTGGCTAGTCATGAACCCAGTGTTCTTCTCCAACGTGTGAAGGTACAATCTGAAAATACCATCCAGATCCAATGTTGCGCGATGGATTAAGCTTGTGTTCCTTCCAGGATGGTTGCCACTATCGGCAAGAACCTCGGTGGTATTCCCTTCATCATCGAGTAGGCGAAGAGAGCCTTTAGGACTAAGAGTAAGCATCGAGTAGGATGCTGGTGAAGTGATTGGTTCCCAATACACACCACCAAAGCCATCATTAATCTCGGGATAGGCAAGAAGATCTCCATCACTCTTCATGTAGAGATGAAAATGCCCATTTTTAGAGGTAAGATATTTTTCGGAAGATAAATTCTGACCTACTAAAATGGTGTCCGTGGGGTAATCAAAGCTCTGCCAGATGACAGTATGGTTCTTGTTATAAAGCACGAAATTCCCAGAATCAAGCATGGAGGCTGAATGAGCAAACCCAGACGCATTAGCAATGAGTACTTCCCTCTGTTTCTCGTTTATAAGCTGAAGACCATCTTTGGTTAATTTGATGAGTGAATCATCGGAGGAAGAAGATAGATCACCGAAGCTAGCCGTCCAAACAGTTGTTGTTTCATTTTCACCCATTAGCCATATTCCAACAGCAAAGCCATTATCTTGATGATAAAAGCCAAAGGAAAAAAGACCAGACGATGAGACACATGAAGTCCGATTCGTTTTTGGGGAGAGAGAAGAACCCAAATTTATGATGTTAGACTCATTTTTTTGAGCCCTCACTTCGTTTGCAGAAAGAACTACAAACAGTGATAACAACAGAGTTATGGGGGCCATGGATAAGGTATGGCGCAAGATGTGGGGAGGAGGGAGACAAAATTGATGAACATAGAACTGAGAAGAAACGAAGGATATTAAATTGTTTTTTGGGTTAAAAAACAGGACCTTAAGTTTTCCATGGAAAAAATGATTTTTAATAAAATATTAAAAAATGGGAAAGACACGCCAACGTAATGGTTACGAGGGAAGACTTAGACTTGCTTCATGCATTGATTGCCCTTGGCGAACTTGTTAGGAGGCAATTAAAGTTAATGTCAAGTTACTGTCAATTTTGTAGTCTAAGGATTATAGTTACAAGTAGAATACAGTTAACGAGAAAATGTCGTTGGCCCTTTTGACATAATATTAGAAAAAACCATATTACACAAATCAACATAATACTCATTTCATAGATAGTAAATTACACTTGAAAAATAGTTTATATCGTCAATCCAAACATGTCAATTAATTGACGTGAAAGCCATGTTTTTCTTGTTGGTTTTTAAAGGGTATCGCATCTGAATACTTGTAACATCTCTTATATGAATGGTCTATATCTAATCAGCTCTATACTATATATTAATTATTGCTTGGTAGGAAAGCCAATCCGTAAAATAATTAAAGTTCAATGCAACTGTACTTAAAGAAAACAAAATTGACTCGCGCGGGTATAAGACGGCAATTTATAAAGTGAGAGTGAAAAAAAGAATGGGACCACGTGCTTTCATTCCAACCATCAACATGTTGTTGACCTGTTGACTAACTGATGACCCAAAGTTTGGGTATTATTGAAGAATATAAACACAAAGTGGTCCACACATTTATCTTTGGAATTAATTGCTTCACATTCTCCCATTTTGGTACGATAAATGTCTTTGATTTATACGTATTGTTTAAGATTATAAACACATGCTTTCATTACAATATACGGTATTGTTTTTGTCCCAACTTCTTTAAAATATAAAAATGCATTGAATTGTAAAACCACAATAAAATTCTTATTAAATCTAGTCGAAATGTATAAATTTTTGTTTAGTTCTACATTTTTATCAAATTTTTAATGAGTCTTATAGACTTTATCAGGGATTTTTGAATGTCATTAAAAGACTGTAATACTTCTTTGTTACTAAAAACAAAAATTTAAGGTATGTGTATGCTAATTTCTTACTCACAAATTCTTTTCACTCTAATGCCAAAATTTGCGACTTTTTGAAATATTGGGATTTCAACTTTTAATTTTGAGTTGACTTTCAACAATATTAAAAGTATATTTTGTTAAAAGTATATTTTGATAATTTATCTTTTAACCATAACTTATGAATTGCTATTTTGTTTTGAATTTTGCAAAAAAAAAAATTGCTATGAAAGGTTTACTTAAAAATCTTGTTTTGAATGACAATTTGTATATTGCTATTTTGTTTTTGAATTTTTTGCTATTTTGTTCTCAATTTTTTACTTTTTTATTCAACTTTTATTTATTTTGTTATTTTTAATATACAAGAGAGCAAGGTTATATTTATCTATTCTCACACTTTTTGCTTCCATTTTAAACGTTCACAGGAATTTTTATATCTCCAAAATATATAGTGTAGGAAGTGCTTTTGGCAAGAGCTGATAGGTATTTTTTCAACTAAATTTCCTTCTAAAAGAAGTAATCACTGTTTTCATATCAAAACAAATGTGAAATTGATTACCTATGGTACCATAATTAATAAACAAACTAAGGTATATGCCATAATTATCAATCACTAAATGTAACCACCTCTCTTATCAGAGATTGAAACCTCAATTCCCCCACTTCATGAGGGACTAACCCTTTTTATTAGACCCAATTCTCATTGCTTATCCCCTCTCTACTGTTGGCCCAAATAGACTGTTTTGTTTGGGGTGAAAATTTGGAATATTTTTTGGCCCCACCAAGTTGCTCTCATAGATTTTGAACAATATGAACTAAAATTAAAAATTTAAAAGAACCAACGAGAGTCAAGTTGAACAAAAGGGGTTAGCTCTATATAACATGACGAATTAAGATTTAAAATTTTGTTGAAAGATGTGCTAACATTTAATGATTAATAGTACATCCAACAGTATTACTTAGAAGGGCAAAAAAAAGAGATACTACATATGGTTTTTAATATAAAAACTAGTTACTCTTTTGTGGAGATCAATTATAGCATATATTTTAAAATATTCAGGTGTATCATTAGATTATATATTTATTTGCAAGTCATGAAAATTAGTTTTAAAAAAATGAGAAATTTATCAATTAATTAACTTCCTTAATTTCTCTAAAAAATTAACTAATTTTATACTAAAGATGGGAAATAGTACATATGCATATGTAAAAGAAATTATGTGGTGGAATTTTCATTCCTATCAAATGGAAAAATCCAGCCCGTAATATTGAGTTTCCTAAATGGGTCATAATGATAAATGCATTAGATCTAGAGCTAGAGCTGGGAAACAGACTAGCTCACTGGTGGCAGGCCAACTCGCCTCAACCTGCAGGCCAAATAGTGCAAGCATGTGCGGCTTGCACCTTGGTGGGCTGGGAAGCCCCCAACCAGAGCCTACCATGGCGGGTTGTAGTAACACATCACTTATTACCTCTTATTCCTCATTAGAGACCTTAACTAAACCATTTAAGACTATTACATAAACTAAAATTAGTCAACGAAATGAATTTCCAAATTTCTCACCTGAGTTACTATTCACTTGATAACTTAAAAATTTTGGCCAATTTTGAAAATTCATAACTAATTTTAGGAAAATCAAAATCAAGTGGTTCAAGTCCCTAATTAAAGTTTGTTCAATTTCCTACAGGGGAAAAATATCCATTTTACCAATTTCTTGACCAATTGATACAATTTATTGCGTGAACATTTACTGTTCATTTGATCATTTTTCATTTTTTCCATATTTTTTCCTAACTTTGGACCATCATAACTTTTTTGTATAGAACTCTAAATTCAGAAAACTTAGGCTCATTTTAAACCGTTCCATGTGAACTATTTTTTTGGAAGATTTCATGTCAATTGGAGTCCCTCTGCTAAATTTTACTGTTACCCCAAATTGAGCATTTTTAACGATGTTAGACCCTTTGACTTTAGCATGCTTATTTCTTTTCTTTCTATATATATATATCCTCATAACATAATGAACTAGCATGCTTAACATATTTACATTACACATATAACATAATTAGCATTGTGGGAGTTTATCATACATTTATCCAAAATTTAACATAAGCAATAATCATGCATGTGCACCTTTTCTTTTCAAAAATGGAAGCTATCCACTTTAGCCACCAATCTTCTTGCATTTACTTCTTGAACTTTGACCTAAGAGGTTAGGTTTTTGGGAGAATGATATTCATGGAATCTCAATAGCAAATAATTCTAACAAACACATTGCCATACATGATTATCGATAGGTAACATTCGCATAACATGAAAACATCAACAAAACATTATTTCATCATATTAGCATTCATTGCACAAAGCCAAGGCACATCAATTTTTTGCATAGCTACAATCATGTATAAGTAAGAGTTTACATGTCATAGGGTTAAAACCCATATCAATCATGCTGAAACAACATATACAACAATCAAATGTAATATAAATGTACAACTTAGAGAATTTACTACCTTAAGTACTTGACTTTTCAACTTGATTCAAATGGCTTTCTCTTGCAGTTGGTAACTCCTATTTGCAACTTATAACTCCTACACATACCATAATACATTGTCCATCAATAACAAGCTATTACCAATGTATTATAACACTTAACAATTCATAAAACCCTTTCTTGACAACTTAGAGTCATAACTTTCTAACTTTGTCAAAATTAATTCCAATGCTTTCAAAATTATTTTTTCACTTATACCCTACACAATTTTGCTTTCTAAATCCATTGGAAGCATCAAAATCACACTTCTTCATGCAAAATTTTCCCTGGCTGAAATATGCACAGAAAATTCCAACAATGGGATTTTTCAACTTCTATCAGTACACACATGCACAATAGCATTTTTAGACCAATTTCCCATCATTATTCAACATAAAATCATTCTTGCGCATGCATATTCATGTTAGGCCAGCAACACCCCTTAGGGTTTGAAATCTAAAATTCCAAAACAACATCAAACAAACACAATCCAACTACCAACAAGTTGCAAATCAAGCATAGAGTTGGATTATGGCACTTACCTCTCCTTTTCTCTCTCTAGAATTAATTTTGCAAGAGTTTCCCTTCTTGAAACACTCTTTGAAGAAATTGAAGGGAGGGGAGGGGGTATTTATAGACCTCCAATTTGCTAAATGGTCCTTGAACTCTTACATATTTGCAAGAGGTGTTGATTTGATCTTGGACCTTGATTTTAATCACCTTCTAAATGGACAAATCCTATACATCAAGAATATGATCTTGCCATGTATCCATGTGACTCACCACTTGTGATGTCATAGGTCTTATGTCATTTATGATGTTGGTCCCACTATACTAATAAAGCAACTTTACTCAGATATATTCTACCACATAATCATAATATTTGATCTACTTTTATTCTTTGAATAAGGAGAAGACAAGTGACATTATCAGAGAGCCCACAATTTGCTTTATGTAAATAAAATTACTTTAACTATCCACAAAGTTACTTTATCGGGCTGAAAGTACTTTTCAAGAATTCTCTAATCAATTGACTAGTTTAAGGTCGATAAAAATTTTCAAAATTCATATGATACTTGCATGATTTTCTTTTCTCATTCTTCTTCCATAATTGTCTTTAATTAATTTTTGAAGAAAATCCAAGTTCGGGGTTTTTCTGAACCTTTTTCTTTCCGATCTAGGAAACTACTATTAACTTTTTCTTTAATTTTATTAATTACTACAATTTCCAAGCTATTTTTCCAAGTATGAAACAAGATATCTAAGACCTCTGGATATTTTAAATAATTATATTTAATTAATTATTAAATATTCATATATTAAATAGCCTTTAAAATTTCCAAAAAAGGTTATTTTTGTCATTCTAACCTAAATCAAGCTTTAATTGCTTATCAATGAATTTTTTTCTATCATTTGGCACCCTAAAAATTTTTCTAATATTTTGGTGAAAGTTAAACCAAAATGCCCTTTGACTACTTCATATTTACCAAAATTCAATTGAATTGCCAAAATGACAATTTAATCCCAAGAATTTCAAATTTGCACTTAGGTCCCTATTTGAAAATGTCACTTTTGTCCTATACTTTTCAAAATGACACTTTAGTCTCTTACTTTTTCAAAATAACTATTTTGCCATTACTTTTCCACATTTGGCATGATGACATTTTAACTCGTCCTTTCCTTTTCTTTCATCATCCGTACCCTTAATTAATTTGTACCCACTTATTTTGTCTTTATCTAGTTATCAAAAACTTGAATATTTCGCCATTTTTTTATTTTTCTTTTAAAAGTTTTTAATACATATTATAAATTTTAATAAATATAAATATTTACAAAAATAATTAACATGAAGTTAATTAGATTTGAAAAGGAAACATCTTTGGAATAAATTTTCATATATTTTTTAGAAATTATACTATATTTAATAAATTTTATATATTTTAATCCTAAAGATTTTTTTTAAAATATTCATTTTTTATACATAAATAAAAATAAAATTGAAAGATTGAGATAAGTATATACAATTATATGCCGTGTGATATATAAAGATTTAACATTTTAGAAAATTAATTAAAAATATTTTTTTAAAAAAAGTAAAAAAAGGCGGGCTAGCGGGCTATGCTAATGCAGCCTACCAAAACCGCCTCAACCCGCGGGTTGAGCCCGTTTTACCAATTCTACCTAGAGCGCTTTGTTATGCAAGCTTTTTCTTTTTTAAAAATTTTTCAATAGATTTTAGTCTTACAGATCATCTAACATTTAGTCTCCTTAGTTCCTAACTTTATGTATAGAATTACATGTTATTTGGGTGACTTATTTAAAGCTTTTTTTGTTGTTGTTTTACTAATTATTTTAAGCCAATTTTTAGTTATTTGCAGCCATCTGATTAAGTTTTTATTGTTTTATTTCACTGGTATTTTGGTTTAGAAGTCCATATTGCTATGTTTCTTCTTTTCTTCCGCCCCCCTTGATTTTTGCTGATTTATTTTCCTTGAGACTTGAACTTTTTTTTAAATGTTAAGCACAAATCATTAATACACACAAGGATGCAAGAAAAACTCACACAAAAAGAATATAATTCTCCAAAGAATAAAGTTTTCCTTCATTCCATTGTATATATCTTCTTGAATAGAGTACATTCTAGAGTATTTATAAACTAAATTTTTGAAAACCCCTAATTGATGACCTAAGCATTTAGAGCTTAGAATTGACTATTAGAGCATAAAACACTAACAAAATAAAAATGCATAAAAAATAGTGGCGAAAATACAATAAAATGAGAAAACCCAAAGACCTTCTAGAATACTCTAACTTGTTAGTCAAAATAGAAAAATCTAGGTGACACACACTACCTAGAATGATCCTATCATCAATGCATTCGGCTTCATTTTACTATTTTCTCTCGAAATCATATACAGGCCTCTTAGACTTCTTCCATTTGGGCTTGAATTCGACTGAGTCACGTTCTGAAGCTCCCATGGTCCATTATATAGTATTTTGTTTTTCGGTAGAACAGTATATAATACATTTGAGCCTCAATTTGAGTGTTAACTCCATTGAACTCCTCCATGCATATATAATTGTATTGGGCCTTAAAAAAAATGTGAGAACTGAATACTCCTTTTGGGCTCCTTAAAAGATGTTGTCATTCTATGCGTCCAAGTGCACATTTGCCAATGATTCATATGCCATGGTGGCTTTAGGGATGCATGTCATTTGTCACATCAAGATCCACATCATCTCTATGTAAGCATCTTCAAGATTTGATAATCTTCATAAGCATCTTGGAAGGATCGTTGGGTCTTTATTTGGTTTGACCGTCTATGATAGCATTAATTTAGGGGACTTTACATGGATGAGTGGTTCTTGGGTTTAAGGACCTCCATATTAACCGTCTCTTGGTATGCTACCACTAATTTAGGGGTTTTTTAAGTTAGCTGAGTGCAAAATGAACTTGTAGTTATGTATATGTAAATGCTATGTAAACAACTCCAAAATGACGCAGTCTTACTCTAAATGCAAATGTGTCATGATTATATATTCACCTTAATGAAATAAATGTAATGCAACTACAACTGTATGCTTAATGAAATGAAATAGGTTTTTCTTAAGAAAAAATAGGGATTTTCCACTTGTGCAAGGAATGTTAAATGAAAAACTAATGTTCACCTTGTAACGGAGGATGTGGTAACAATCACCTCGTTAGAGACATCATAAAGGATGCTAGATATTTATTGTTTATGAGCTGGCAAATTTGTATAAATCATATTCTTAGGGATATATCGGACCAGTTAGTCAAGATGGCCCATACTCTCATAGGGAATTTTTATTTCTTTGATCAATCACCATTTTCTTCTAAGGAGTTTTGAAAATCCAATGTTTTATTATTTTTTAACAAACTAATTAAAAGCAACATACTGCCAAAAATACAATAAAACTAAAAATAGCAAATTGCTACATCTTCACAAATATTCACCTGAATGATGTAAAAAATTGTTTGGAACACCATGACACAAATCTCAACCTGCATCAAATTGACATTGAAGCAAACAATTTTTCCCCCTTTAGTTTCTTCGAGCCCACCACCCTGCCCCACACTAAAAGAAAATGTAGTTTCACACACAACAAACAAATGATTCCCCATCCTCCACTGCTTATGTTGTAGCTGCTCATGGCTCTGCTTCGCGGCGTGACTTCGATTGTGTTCTTTTTTTAAGTTGTATTTCTTCAATTTTGGCTTTCTTTTGGCCTAAATTTTTTTTTTTTTGGCTTTCTTCCTCTCATTTTCACTCAAGAATAATGTTTTTTATATTTAAGATTGTCATGAAAGTATTAAGATCTTAACTTTAACGTCAGTTTTTTAACAGGGTATGACGGCATTACTATCTTGAGTAAAAAGTTGGAGAGTACATATGCGCTTTAACTATATATATATATAAAAACTTATGTATACATATTCTAATAGATAAATTGATATATTGATCATATTGCGTTGTTATCATCTGTTGCTTAATAATTGTCGTTTTTCTTGTAAAAAATTGTTTCTAAAACTGGTGGATCAATTTTAATTTGGTAATAAGAAAAATGTTGTACTAATCCCTGAATCACTGATCACAAGCTATTGATTTTCCCCCAACAAACCCAAATATTTCCAAAGGCCCCCCCTCTGTACAATGATCACTTCAATGGGTTACTACAACCCAAATGGATTCAATTTGAATGTAATTGCAGCAAATTACGTTTAAATTGAACTCCTAACTGTTGTACTAGCTCATGGAAGTGAACGTCATTATTATATGAAAAAAGGACATTTCATTTGGAGATATTTGCGTTTGTTGTAGAAAAACAATAGCTTGAGTCACAATAGTAAAAGAAATAAAGAGGCTCTTGAATGATGTGCCTCTGTTACTATGCATCACTATTTATAGACAGGGGAAGCAAACAATACACGGACAGCTGTCCCTCTATGGGTTATTGCAACAATATACAAAACATATTTAATTATATACACAACAACAAAATGTATTCAACTCCCTTGGTCACTTTGAGCCCTCTTTCTCCTGCTTCTTCTTTTGTTGATTGATGCACTATGTTCAATCTGTTGGCGGCTTCTTGTTGGAGTAACAGTATTGCCCATTTTGTCTCTAGGATACCAGAAACGGGCATGGTGCAGCGGCTTGTTAAGACAGTCTGCAATTTGTAGCTCTGTTGGTACATACTGAACATTCAGTGACTTGGACATGACTTGGTCTCTAACCAAATGCACATCTATCTCTATGTGTTTTGTTCTGGCATGATGAACTGGGTTTGATGCAATTGCGGCTGCACTGGTGTTATCACACCATATGGTAGGTGTTCGCATGAGTTTCAGCTTTAATTCTGACAGTAGTGACTTGATCCAAGCTAATTCAGCTGCAGTATTAGCCAATGACCTATATTCAGATTCTGTGCTTGATCTTGCCACCACCCTTTGCTTCTTAGAGGACCAATTAACAAGGGTGTCCCCTAGAAATACACAATACCCACCAACATACCACCTATCATCCGGGCAAGAGGCCCAATCTGCATCAGAATATGCAATTAGATCCAAGAGTCGTGTAGGTTTGATATGGATACCATGATAAGTGGTTCCTCTCAGATATCTCAATACCCTCTTTACTGCTGACCAGTGTTCGGTGGTTGGTTGAGACAAGAATTGACTCAACTTGCCAATGCTGAAACTAATGTCTGGTTTAGTATTGCAAAGATACTGCAATGCACCCACTGCACTTCGATATTTCAATGGATTTGGCAAGGGTTCACCTGAATGAGCAGAGAGGGACTTATGGGTAGCCATAGGTGTTTGACATGCTGAAGCATTACTCATCTGAAACCTCTCAAGTAGATCAGTAATGTATTTTCCCTGTGTGAGATATAAACCAGATTTGTCTCTATATACCTCAATTCCTAAGAAGTAATGGAGGGAACCAAGGTCTTTAAGAGAGAATATGTTGTGCAGCCTTTTGGTGAAACAATTTAGACTGTGAGGATTGCTACCGGTGACCAAAATATCATCTACATATATCAAGATCATCATAACTTCCATTTTATCAGAGTAGATAAATAGAGATATGTCACTTTGGGAATTAGTGAATCCCCAACTTAGTAATACACCTCGAAGCTGATCAAACCAAGCCCGTGGGGCTTGTTTGAGCCCATAGAGAGCTTTGGACAATTTGCATACATAATTGGGCTTGGAGGGGTCAGTAAACCCCTCTGGTTGTTCCATGTATACCGGTTCAGAAAGGAAACCATTTAAAAAGGCATTATTGATATCAAACTGTTTAATATCCCAATTAAATGCCACAGCAATTGTTAAAATGATCTTGATTGTAGATGCTTTAATAATAGGGCTAAATGTGTCATAGAAGTCAATACCTTCTGTTTGTTGAAATCCCCTAGCAACTAATCTAGCCTTTCTCTTTGTAAGCATTCCATCTGCATTAAATTTAGGCTTGAACAACCATTTATTTTCCACCACTTTCAGAACTGAAGGTCTAGGGACAAGAGTCCAAGTGGAGTTTTTCTGCAGTGCTGTAAATTCTTCAATCATCGCATGTCTCCATAGAGGTAAATTTAGGGCCTCTTTTGTTGTAGTAGGTACAACTTCATGACTCTGAGTGAGCCCAATGTAAGGCACCTTTGGTTTAAAAATTCCCTTTTTGCTGCGGGTATGCATGGGATGAATATTTTGACTTGACTGCAGTTCAGTAGGTGTTTGTAAATCAGCTTCAGCTGGTTGATCATTTTGTTGCTGCTGATGTTGTTCATGATGCATTGAGTCTGTTGGTGTAGGTGACTCAGACTCAATGAAGTTGTGGGTGTGCAGAGGATCCCTTTCAACATTTTGTACATATGCTTGGTCATGTTCTCTCTCAGCAGGAGAACCATAAGATCCTCCAATACTTGCTGCAACAGTATTTAGAGGATGAATAATTCTATCTGCTTCATTGGTTGGTTGAGAAGAGACATAGTTGTTGTCCATACTTTGCTGCACAATATCACTATAAGTAGGGGAGAGACTTGTAAAGTTTATCAGTTCCTCCTGCTGTGGCTATCTCAAATTAAGAAAACCATTAGTGAATGGAAAATTAGTCTCATTAAAAATGACATGATGTGAAATATAAGTTCGACCAGTTGAACTTAGACACTTATAGCCTTTATGTGATCCACTATAGTCAAGAAAAACACATTTAGTGCTGTGAAATTGAAGCTTGTTGTTGTTGTATGGCCTGAGGTAAGGGTAGCAAGCACATCCAAACACTTTTGAGTGCATTGTAATCTGGTCTCTTCTTAAACAACACCTCATAGGGTGAAATATTATGCAAAACAGCAGTTGGGAGCCTGTTTATTAGATAGATGGTAGTAGAGAAGGCATCCCACCAATAAAGAGTTAGCATTTGAGCTTGAGCAAGAAGTGTGAGACCAATCTCAACGATGTGTCGGTGTTTTCTTTCAACTCTACCATTTTGTGAGGATGTGTGAGGGCAAGAGTGCCTAAAAATAATTCCATGTTCATCAAGTAAAGATTGAAAAACTTTAAATTCTCCACCCCAGTCGCTTTGAATTATTTTAATTTTTCGTTCAAGTTGATTTTCAGCCATAGACTTGAAGTGTTTAAATGCTATAAATGCCTCATCTTTGGTTCGTAGTGCGTATAGCCAAGTGTGTCTACTGTGATCATCCAAGAAGCTGATATAATATCTATAACTAGCAGTGCATTTAATTGGAGAAGGTCCTCATAAATCAGTGTGGATTAGGTCCAGGGGGTGGGAGGCACGAGACAAGGAATTCGAAAATGGGAGACTATGAGATTTATCAAACTGACAAGATTCACAGAAAGAAAATTCTTCATTCACATTCAAAGTGGCATTACAATCTTTAAGGACTCTTCTCAAAACATCTTTACTTGGGTGACCAAGTTTTCTACGCCAACTTTCTAAAACAGTAAGAAAAATAGATGAATGTAATTTCTTGTCCAACACCGAACTATTTTTACTAGACACAGCTTGCAGAAGACAAGTTTGCAGCAGGAACTACTTCATTGTTGATTCTATATAAGCCAGGAGTTGATCCTCTGGTTGCGGTCCCTTGAAGCAAAATCTTATGCTTACCCTTGTCCTTCACAAAACACCCATGTGAGTGAAGTTCAACAAACACATCTTCATTATCATTAGTCAGTTTATATCCATTGATCAGATTCTTAGCAATCTTTGAAGCAACAAGCACATTATTCAAATGGAGAGTTTCTGAAGGGTTATCACATATCAATTTAGAGTTCCCAATTTTCACAACATCAATAGAAGCACCATTTCCAACAGATAGGGAAGATATACCTAGGTTGGTTTCACTGGGCTCAACGTTGTCTGAGGAGTGAGTGACATGGTGAGTGGCACCAGAGTCCAAATACCAGGCTGGGTCTGTGGTGGTCTCTAGAGTTGCAACATAGGCAGATGCATTTCCACCTTCATTTTTCCTAGGTCCCTTATAGTTTTTATCATATCTATGGTAACACTGAAGAACCTGATGACCAAATTTCTCACAGAGATAGCAGAACTTATCGGTCTTATAAGTTTTCCTTCCTCCAAAATGACGACCTGCTCTGCGTCTTCCTCGACGTCCCCTCTACCACGCCAGTTGCTTGAGTAGGTGGAACGTTGTTGATTCTAAGTATTGCTCTGGAAGGACAGATTGGCAAAGGCAGTAGATATATTAGTTTGTGAAACAGATTGAAGCTGCTCCATTCTTGATTCATAGGTAAGAAGTTTGGATTGAAGGTCAGCCCAGCTAATATTATCTTTCTCCGAGAGCATAACCACAATGGGCGTGTACTCAGCCTCAAGTCCCGCAAGGGTCTAAGTTATTAGATCAGAAAGAGATAAGGGAGCACCAGCAAGGGTAAGATTATAAGAGATAGACTTCATTTTTGATAAATATTCTCGCATCTTCATATTTCCTTTGCGGGTGCGTTGAAATTCCCCTTTAAGGAATGTGACCCTTGCTTTAGTATTTACTCCCACGAACTCCTTGACTGACTTCCACAGGTCTGAAGCCATCTTACAGTGAGTCATTTGTGATGTGAGTTCGATAGCCATTGTGCTAAATAACCAACCAAGAAGAATCTGGTCGGTTGCTTGCCAATCGTCATATGCCGGATTGGGAAACACCAGTTCAGCAGCATCAAGCACATACTCTGGAGGTGCTTTTAAGGTTCCCAGAAGGTAGCCTTCTAGGCGATGCCCCCATATAATGGGCATAATAGTTGACTCCCAGGTAAGGAAGTTGTCTTCATCCAACTTGACGGAGCTCGCTTGATTTAGAGAGCTTAGGAGAGGAATAGGTCTTGAAAGGACACTTGGTGACTGGTGAGCATTTGGGTATGGCGACGTTGGTGGGTAAGCATGGTCGAATGGCGAAGGGTGAGGGACAAAGGGCGATGAGGCAGAGAAGAAAGACGGTGGTGGTGAGACGAGGAATGGTGCTGATGGATGTGAGTGAGTGCTGTGGGACGAAGGGGCAGATGAGGTTGAGGGTAAGGTATGAGTGTAGGGGCCGCAGCTGAGTGATGGAAGAAAGGAAAAGTGGACATGGACGGCGGCACAAAATAGCTAGGGTAGGTTGAAGAAAAGGAAATGGGTGCAGAAGAGACGAGTGTCAAGGTCGGAAGAACAGAGGTGATAGTGGAGTCTTGAGTGAGTGGAGGTGGGGTCGGCTGAACAGTGGAGGTGGTGGAATTTTCATACGCTGCCAGAGGAGTGGGGTTTGATGTTGATGTGGTGTTGCCAATAGAGGATGCCACTTTAGACTATGGGCTCTGATACCAAGTCACAATAGTAAAAGAAATAAAGAGGCTCTTGAATGAGGTGCCTCTATTACTGTGCATCACTATTTATAGACAGGAGAAGCAAACAATACACGGACAGCTGTCCCTCTATGGGTTATTGCAACAATATACAAAACATATTTAATTATATACACAACAACAAAATATATTCAACTGCTTGTGAGGAGTAAGTGCTACTAAGATTGATGAAGCACCCTTCTTATCAAATTTTGTCTCAAAAACATTGGTTTTTTTAAACAAAAAACTTTCCTGTGGGAACAATTGGTGTAAAAATGGCGCCTTCTAACCAGTGGAGAAAATCCAATACTCATCTACATTGATTGCATACCTATTTATATGTTACCCTTTTAGCATATCTCACAAAAGATTAAGAAAGACCTCAAACTTCATTAACACTGCCTTAAAATCTAAGGACTTTATAACTTTCTCCCTATTTAATATATACTATAATACATGAGAGTAAAATCAACACATATAAATGAAAGGTAAAATTGTGTATTCACATTGAAAATTTAATAACGTGAATTATAAATATGATTAAATAAAACTTTTTTTCTCTATCTTATAGATAGGATCGGAGAAGTATATTAATTTCTCTCCGATCCATAATATCATTCACTCTAACTAATCTACGAGAGTAAAAATGTAACAATTAGGGCATTCAATAAGTGATATTGAAATATATATTCACTTTTACTCTTATTGAAAAATGTGGATTAAACGTACATTAATTGGGAAAATTGAAAATGAGTATTACTATGCATGTACAAAACTGAAAAATGATTATTAATTATCTTACAAATAACATAAATTTTAGACTAAATTGTTCTTCTGGAAATACTATATTGTGGATACGAAGGAGTATGTGAGATGTGGCAGCAAAAATTCTGTCTTCTTACTCTCATTTTCCCTTCCAATTTCCTAATCAAATCTATGGATAATAACTTTACAATACATAATACAAATTCTTCTTTTTCCAATTTAGTTTCTTTCTTTTACGTTATTTTACAAAGATACTATAAACAGTAAAATAATTTACCTAAACGCTACATTCCAAAACTTATTTCCAGCATACTACACTTTGTCATTGGGGCCCATTGACAAAGGCCAACGGTTGAAGGAATTTTTTTTTAAAAAAAATTTAGTTGTTATATATTACTATTATAATTCAGTTGTAATTTCTTCAGAGTCTGTATTAGAAGGAAAATAAGTTTGGTGCTTGATATTGCATATAAACTAAGAAGGGGGAAATTAAGAGTTTGGTGCTTGCTATGTGTTACTTTTAATTTTCCTTTCCTCATTTTATGTGTAATATCAAGTACAAAACTTATTTTCCTTCTAATACAGAACTAGCACCGGGAAACGAGCTGGCCTGCGGGTTGGCGGGCCAACCTACCTCAACTCACGGGCCAAACGATGAGGGCCTGTGCGGCCCGCACCTAGGTGGGTTGAGAGAAAACCCCAGCCTGGGCCCGCCATTTTTTTATTTTAATTTTTTTAATATTTTTTAATTTTTTAAAATTTTTTAATATATATTTAGAAATTTTAATAAACATAAATATTTATAAAAATAATTAATATGAAGTTAATTGGCTTCAAAAAACATCTTTGGAATAAATTTTCATATATTATTTAACAATTATAATATATTTAATAAATTTTATTTATTTTAATCCTAAACATTTTTAAAAAATATTCATTTTGATATATAAATAATAATAAGATGGAAACAAGTATATACAATCATGTATTGTGTGGTTCACAAAGATTTAACATTGTAAAAAATTTATTTAAAAAATTAGTTTTTAAAAAACAAAAAAAAATAGGCGGTCTAGCCCGCGGTTGAGCCCGCATAACCCGCGACGGGCTGCATTTTTTGCAGCCCGAATCCGCTCTCAACCTGCGGGTTGGGCCTATTTTCCCGGCTCTATACAGAACCTAAAGAAATTACAACTAAACTATAATTGTAACACATATCAAATTGTGGTGGAAAGATAAATTTTATACTATATTAAATGATTGATTAACTACATATAACTTGTAAAGGGTTTATTTTTTTTTGGGCTAGTTTGGGACGATTTAAAAAAAATACTTTTTTTTTTGGGGGGCATTGGAACTTTTGGGGGAGGGGGATGTTTGTGAAAGGGAATATGTTGAACAGATTTTTTTTAAAAATGTATATGTGTGTGTGAACGAGTTCAGGTCAATGGGCCCCATTGACAAAGTATAATATGTTGGGAAATAAGTTTTGATGCGTAGTGTTTAGATAAATTATTTTACAGTTTACAGCATCTCTATAAAAAAAACCTCTTTTTTTTCCAAGTCTTCCGTACACACTCTCTCCTTCTACTCTTCTCTCCGCTTTTCTTAATTTCCCAAAGCAAGAAAAAAATGTTATAATTCAAATTTTAAAGGGAAAATTGGTAGAAAATCCCCCATTGGGGAATTTATTATCTAAAAGGACTTGGACCCTTTTGCAATTTAAAGGTCCTTCATTGCTAATAAGTTGAATGGTTAAAGGACACAATTATCCCTAGGAAAGAGGAGAAAACAAGAACCCTTTGAAAGCTGATCAGAAAGGAGAGCAGAGAGCAACAAAAAAAGATTTGAGCTTTGAGCTTCATTGGTAGAGTTTTTGTGGCCTCTGCTCTGCGTCTTTGCCGTCATTGCCTCTGCTCTGCGTCTTTGTCATCGCCGTCACTGCCTCTGCTCTACGTCTTTGCGGCCACCATCCACCACGGTTCCTTTTCGCCGAACTGCCTCAACTGAGGTTACTTCCCTTTTCCTTTTATGGATTTTTCATTGTTCATTTGTTCTTGCTGGGGATTGTAGAAAGAGAACCCAGCTACCTATTTCATTCGCTTGATCAGATAAAGTCGCCCACCCGATTCGACCTACTTTTGGACCCTGCTTTGACCCAGTCATGAGACGAGCTGCGTACAAAAGGTTATTTACCACTCAACAGAATAGTGCCTTTTGATATTCCCTTAGTGTAAGAATAGCTATTGAAATTATGGATGGGTGATTCAATTTTGGTTGGAAATGCTTGTTATTGCATTGTGGTCTAAAATTGGTCACAGGATATTTGCCTTATGGGAATTGGCTTATGAATTCAATTTTAAGTCACGAAAGACAACAGAGTGTTATAGAACCTTTTTTTGTCTCCTTTATGGAATTTCCCAAACACTTGTTGCATTAGAATGAGCTTATGTTTGCAGAAATTGAATACATGCAAAAGAGGGTAAGTGCTTTACTAGCCTTTCACACATTTGCACCAGCTTAATATATATATCTCCCTCATATATATAGCTGCATGATTACTGGAAGGGAAAATGCAAGAATATAATCCCAACAATAATACTATAATATGCTCAAGAATCCTTTCAAACCCTACATAGCAGACAAGTAGCAAAGGAAATTTTCCTTCAGGACTGTGTGATGGGTATGTGCTGTGCCAGTTATAAGACTCTATTATGTTAAACTTTTAAGTGCATTTTGTTTTGTCTGCACTTGAAAGCGCTTGAAAATTCTTTGCTGGAAATGACTAGCTGATAGGGATATAAAAACTGAATTGTTAGAAAGTTACTCATTCTGATCAAACATGAAACATGGCCCATTCTTGAATCTCATACCTTTTGACTAATTCCATTTTTCAATTTAGAACATAACTGGTTTTGAGCTAGCTTTAGCTTATATATTACTTGGCTTCACATGTACATGTCTTGCATGCTCTTGATTTCTCTTTAGTTTATATAAATGAACAATATTTTGCCTTCAATAAGTTAAATGTGCCAATGGGATGTCTATGATTGGTCAGGGTTAAAGGAGAGATAAATTCATAGAGTGAAAATAGATTGAAATGAGTTAGAGTGACTATTAATACATATTTCT